>CH003306.1:37499-75576 GCA_000149265.1 Ciona savignyi | reverse complement strand
GCTTATTTAAAACCACCTTGCCCGACTGACGAACCGAGTTGAAGAAATGCACGGCTTTGGCGGCCACCAGACGAAGAAGCGGCAGCGTCAACAGTAATTGTCCGCAGCGTTGGGAGGCGAAGCCCGAAAGCGGGTCGGTCGACGACGACTGAGCGGTCTCGGACAACGTCTGCAGCAGAGTTTCTTGCAATTGCTGAAGAGTTTGGTGGTTTTCAACGTGGGGGGAATCTGAAAAAAGGACAAAATTAAAAACGCTGAATGAAACTTAAACGTAACGATATGCAATTTACGATGGAACTAATTTTGTTGCGTTTAGGTTAAATCAGCAGCATAAAATGAAAATATAGTTAGTATACACCTATTACAAATATGCGATTAGGCGCTATGCCATAATTAAACGCGGTAATGGCCATAAGAACGAGAGAGCCTCCCAATTAAAGAAGAAGTTAAATAATAAGTGGCGCTATTCTATATCTGGAGCAAACATTCTTTTAAATCCATCCAAGAGTTCTGACGTCGGCGGTCGCTTGGCAACGAGCCTGATGTGGTGAAATCGGAAATGCAATTTATTTATCAGTTTAATATTCCAAAACGGAATCTGCCGGGCACGTTAGCTTTTATTGCAAAACCTCAAATGTGGAGCAGATGCATTTAAATCTAATGCAATAACTCGTTGAATGACGTCACGTAAATGACGTTAGGGGCCTGACATTTATGTGTCGCTTTCATAAACTTGTAGGCATGCGTGCAAACGCAGACAGGGAAATTAAGTGTGAAAACCACAAATGACACAACAAACAGGTTCCTAAATATATCGTAAATTATTTTGTCACCTTAACCTTCCATTATGGGGTGCAGTTTATTTCCAAGTTAGCCATTGTAAAAAAATAATCACGCGCCAACCCCTGATCAAAAGTCCATTTTAGCCCTTCGGTAAACTAAGATTGGCGAGAAATGACGAATCTTACCACAGCGCACACTCTTGCGGAAGAACAAATAAAACAACCGCCGAAGTTCGAATGGAAAAGTTAAAAAGTTCGAAGTTTAATAATTTACAGAAAACCGCACTACAAACGGTTTTATCCTATGATTTTGGCAGCAAGTGTCGGCTCGTTATTTCTTAACTTCTCTCACACCTAAGATACGAATGACGATCACGCCACAGGGTACTTGGGTTAAAACACTGCCATTCTGGATCGCTGTTATTAACTTGTTTACGTTGTGTACCAAGTAACACACTCTTGGCCGGTACATTTTTCCAAATGAGCATGACACAGCTAAATCTTTTGCGATGCGCATTTTTATAACTAGTTAGCATCCGAACTTGCGAGTGGTATTTAAAGTTTACTTGTATTGCCCTGGGACAGCACTACAGAGTTTACGGACGTCAGCACGCTTACCGCAATTGACTAAGACCATGGCTTTCATGAGAACGAACTCCTCTTTTTTGAAGTTGAGTTGCTTTAAACGGCGTTGTAGGTGGCTGAGATAGTGGTGGAGCTCTACCATACCGACTTCAGAGCTACTTTCCGCATCCATGGAAAAATCTTCCGCAAACACCAAGTCACCGTCTCGATTTAAAGACCTGACAATAATTTTTGTTAAAAATCTTACTTTCTATGAGATTATCTATAGTGAATTTAACTCTTTCCGTCCCAACTCGCCATATATGGCGAGTTGGTGGGAAAACATGGTATCCCGCCTGTACATAAATGGATGCAAATCTAAAAAACGATTTCTCCGCAATGCGTAATGGTAGAGACCTCAGCTATGGCTCATTCGATCAAGGAAACCCTATATTTTATTCTCTGTAATTTTCGTGGAGAAATATTAAAAATGCGAGGAGTGATAGCCTTTCTTTTTCAAGGCTTCGCCTCTTATTTCTATCGATTTTACACGAATTTACAAGTGACTAACTCAGCCAATAGGAGTCGTGTTAACTTGCGGAGAAGCTCTTTTTGTCGAAGCAAGTCTTTCTTTACATTCTCGTGACGTTTTCGCAGCAGGCGTTTATGCTTCGTGTTCACCAAAGCATGAATCCAGCTGGGCCTGCTGAGCGCACGATAAAGAAAAAGGCGGCGAGACTAGCTAGTTCGGTGTGCCCTGCTTTGAAGAATATTGGATATAGTATTTGTGTTTGTTTGCTTTTGTATGCCCTTTTTACACTTCCTTCACTGTTCTTATTTATACTTTTTACTATTTTAGTTCTACAAAACTAAAAACTTCAATGCGTTTTGGTTCAATTTTTCATAATATAGTTAGAATAAAGGAAAATTTTAATTAGGAATAGTAAAAAAACTACTGAAGATACAAATACAGTTCAAATTTTCCTGAGTACAAAAACTATTAGACAATTTACATTCCAATTTTCATATCATTTGGGCATACCAATAATTAGTGAGTATTTCGTTTGTCAGTGCACCTCAAAATTTTCAAAGTCGAGCAGAATTTTCTTTACATAAAAAGTGGTGTTCACTAAAGTTTACATAATATATTCTTTATTGGAGGTAGATTCTAGGTGTGCGGTTTGTTTAAAAGAGGGATAAATTATCTTTTCCAACCATACTAAATATTAAATCATAGCATAAATTTGAGAAAAACTGTGCTAATTTGAAAATGACCAAAAATTGTAAAAAACACTGCGGGACAGCATGTTTAAATTAATGCATTTGGCCGGGAGTGAAAGAGTTAAAAGGCTAACTTGAATATAAAATAGACGTAAAATAGACGACGATAAAAAGACAAACCTGAATACAATTCCTAGAACAAGCACTTCCATCCAAGCGGATTGCAGGAGTCCCATCTGGTCAGCAAGCGACAAAACGCTGAACCCTGTAAATAAAGCCCTTTCATGCGGTGAAAATAATGCAAAAAGATCTTCTCTTACGTTTGAAATAATGGTTAACATTCGCAGGTTAAAAAATAAACATGATAACATATTGGATAACTTGAAGATCAGTTTGGAAAAGCAGTCTTTTGACCATTTTACCTGGTATGTGCTTTGCCCATCCAATGATAACGACCAGTTCGCGGTCCGCAATATCGCACAGCACATTAAGAATGGATATTTCAGTCTTTTCGTTATGAAGAGGGGCGGCGTATAGTTTATCGGGTTCAGCCATCAGCAGATGGGACAAGATCTTGTTCGCTGTAGATGAAGCAAATTGGCTAAATGAATTCCCTATAAAGTGACGATAATTGCATTTATGATATGGTGCAATTGCAATAGCACTCTCAGGTGAACCTCTTTACAGGTGTACATAGTGTATTCGATGTAATTCGGCAATAAAACCGACACGAAAGTTTTAACTTACTAGATAGCATATTGTTGGCTGATTCTACAGGCGGAACTGCAACTAGATAGGTCATGTCGTTTGAATCGATTTTACGCTTGTACTTCTGTCGGCCGCCTCGAACTCGGTCTAACCGGACACCTGGAACAGTAGAAAATTAGTGATGTTTCCGAAATCAACTTGTATTTTTATCAACATATAACATGATATCCATCTTTAAATCCGGTAATGGTAAAACACAGGGGTATTATATCACGGGCAGTCGCCATATTACCTTACGGTCACCAACATTTTACAGTACGTAATCCGGACTACTGCGTAATCCGAAATAATCACTCGTTTCAGGTAAATTAAATCCACCACTTTGCTTGAGATTAAGCTAGTAAGCTAAGTAATTTCCATAAATTTAACGAAATCGCACTTTAACCCGAGACTAGCGAATCGCTAAAACTTAACTTAACACTCTAGCCAGAGACGCCAGGATCTCTACTTACAATGTTTGAGCTCTTGCAGTTTTGGAGTTTAGATTACAGGTTTTAAATAAACTGAATACACAAGGTATAGTACAGTTATATGGTTTGTTTGTATACTGTACTGTACCTTCTCGGAGCATTCCGACTCTAAGACATTTGGAAAACCGGCAAGATTGGCAAGATTTCCGCCTTCGTTTTGTAATCTCACAATCGTTTGCAGCGGGGCAAGTGTAATCAATACTTCCTGAAAAACATATCACCGTGATTAATACACCGCGTCTAATTGAAACTCTAATGTGGTTGTGATTTATAGTTAGAGTATGTCTATAGGCCGTATAGAGTTCCAGCAATATCAATTTTCCAGGAATTCCACAGGCCTTGTCTATGGTTTTCAGGGTTGAACATGAGCTGTAACGTTGCAAGTATTTACAACACATCGATATAGCTCCCTGTGGATATGAGGTAAACCGACATTTGATCTCGTTACAGCGACCTTGCGTTTTCCAATCCCAAGGAAAATCACCAGATTTACTCAACACGTGCTAAGAATTTTGACTCCCAAATACAAAATGTGACCGGTAAATTACCTTGGATTGTTCTCTTGAAAAACGCTTTACATGCCTCGCAGGAAGCTACGCCGTAGTGGTAGCCCGATGCAATATCGCCACACACAAGGCACAGTCTCTTCGGTGGAGAGCTATTTACGGACAATGGAGTAGCAGCGGCGTTACTTTCGCTTGCGGTCGAGGTTTTGAGCACCAACGAAGTGGGTAGGGCGAAGGCTTGTGCGCTATCAGTGTCGCTCTTGTAACACGACAGACTGGAAGGCATTAACCCCATCATTGCGTCACCGCTGGAATCCGATGACGCCATGCAAGCGCTAATATCGTCGAAGACGTCTTCGTCGCCTGATGACGTCGCTCGGTTGTTGTTGAAATTGCAATTGAGCCGCGAGATCACGGAAGACGGCATATCATCGGGTGATAGCATGGACGGGAATAAGGAAGGGAAGCCCAAATGAACCATGCTCGGCGGGCTGTACGCGCCACCATCGGAGCACAAACTATCAGGGCTGCTGCTAAGCGACGAGTTGAAGCTACTGTTAAAGTTGACGCTACTCTCGAGTGGACTGCCCGGCTCTTGCTTTATAAATAGCATCGAGGATAGGGTGTCATCACTATTTAACAAACTACACATGTTTCGCGTTTCTTGTTGCGACCTGCGATGCAGAGAATATTTGAGTTTATACAGCTAAGCTCTTTTGCGTTTGGGAAACGGGACGCTTAATCCAGAACTTCGATCGATGAAGTAGCAAGCTTTTGCAGTGTAAGTGCTTTCTATTTCCGAAAATCATTAAACAGTACATTTGCGATGTATTTATTTATGCAATAAGGCGTTCGTACACTTTGCACAATGCCCGCGATGTTCAAACCGCCACAAGAGGACGAGGAATTACAGCGGTGGTCTGCAGGTAGTAACGTAATACTTATAATCAGCAATACGCGGTGATTACATAGCGAGTTAAACCAACAGAGTATGTTTGACGTAGTGAGGCGAGAGTTCGTTCAACCATCGACCCATGGGAGAGAAACGCTATGATGGAATGCTGACGTCACAAACTGCCTAGTCTTTCCACTATCTGGGTTTTTTTACAAACTTTTCCGCATTGCAAACTTTTCCGCGTTGCAAACCCGCAAATTAGAAAAGTATATTTGCTTTCAAATGATAAAACTCACTAAATTCTGGCAAAATTATGCTAATTTGCCCATCGCTTACTTCATACCTTATTTGGGTAAAGGGTAAATTTTCGGTGGGGTACCACATAAGGGTATTTTTGTCCGAAATTTTTTGTTTCTTTTATAAAAAAAACTATATACGTTTGTATGCATACGTATTTACTTTCACGTATATCGAACTAAATTACTAAATCCTTAAGCTATCTGACTGACTACGGTGCGCATTAATTATTGCTCCGTTTCGTACGAGGCGCAGGCCTAACTCGAACGACTAGGCTTCGTTACGCAATACTTCATCACGTGATGACGTCACAATGTCGTCTCTTCTTTCTACCCGTCCTTCAATCGCCCTTCAAACTCTCTCTTTCTCGCTTGCCTATTCGGTTATGTCACACGATATTACGCAGTCGCCTTCTTTCCTTCTCTCTCGCGCATCAGCTGCCATAACAACCGTGACGTCACGAGCAGACTAAGCGCTTGCTTGAAATAGACTCGCGTTTCGTCACACTGTAGATCTATTGCGGGCAGATTGTGTAATCCAGGTTTTAAAAAAATACAATTAAAGTTTCAATTTCTCCCTAGTGCTTAATTATACACCACCTTCCTGGCAATTGCTTGCTAATCGCAAACTGTGACTAACAGGTGTTTGGCAGCGTACACTTTCCGTAACCTTACGTTATGCGGTAGCTAAATATCGAAATTATTAGGACTGGGTATCTTAATAATACCAAGCATTTGTCCCCGGAGCTCAGTAATGCGCTTAACAATTGAAGTAATCGGAGTTGTAACCAAATATAAGAATACCTGTGCCGAACATAGAGCAAAAAGCAGCAACAAAAGCGCTGCCCCGCTACGGGCCATTCAATGAGCTACCTAGCTAGGTAAGCGGCCTCCGTAACGTGAATAAATAGCGGGTGGTAAGAATATTCAATACACTCTCCTAAAGCACACATCCTAATTGGTTAACTAAAAGGAACCATACAGCTAAATATAAACAGCCTTTTCCATGTATTTTTCTAAAGCTCTTAGGTTACCCACGATTAAACATAAAGCTTTATCTATATATCCTAAATGTTTTCTAAAGCTAGCCTACAAAAGGTTATTTCAATACTCTTTCAACGAAAGGCTACTGATTATTTAGTGGCATATATTCATGGCCGACTATACCTGTGTCTGCACTATAACTGAGCATGGCAGATGTACAATAAAGCTCCATCGGCTTAGTGTACGGTGCTACGAATAGTTCAATGCACCATTTCCATAGATTGCTTTCCCGGCCCGAGAAGGCGTTGATTGCTTTTAGAATGATGTAAATCCACACAGCAAGCGCCGCTTATCCCACGCAAATCCCCTAGAAGCGCAGCTATACCAATGAAACCAACTCTCGTCGCCGATTTTTAAATTTGATTCTCCAACCACCGCGTTTTAAAACTATAAATTGAATATGCACACTGTTTTAACCCAGAATTATAACCACTTTTTGCACCGAAATCTCGACTCTAAAATCTCAATTTGTAAATCTCGCTTTGCTGCAGTTTTACAACTCACTAGCAAACATTTTCGCTTTCATAGCTTGGCGGATTGAATATCCGAAACACACGCTTCGCTGTTGTTTCCTCGAAGTATATTTTTATTTAGAATGCGGCATATGAAACCCGGTATACAAGCTATCAGATGTCAGCACATTCCATACGCTTCTCGAACACCCGCTTTGAATTGGACTTGTTTGGTATAATGGACACCTTACACCTGAAGACGCTTGTGCCTCGTTTCCCATTGGACAGCTCCGGACAGGTTTAGCAACAGGTATAGATTGCACGTGGAGCGTAGTTACAGCTATGTACCTGCGCGGGAGGTTATAACTGGATGCCACAACCCAGCAAAGGCAAAATGCCGTTACCTTCCGTTAAACGGGAAGATACCAACTCCTCGTATTGTTTCCGCTGCGCCGACCGTATAAACCTCACGAAGCTTTTTAAAAACTCGGGTTGATTTGAATCGACAAGAAACAAATGGCATAGGAGATTAAAAACATTGTCCAGATCGCCGTTCTGTAAAATAAAAGCAGTGAGGTTGCGCAGTGAAAAATAAAATGTTTTAAACATATCAATGGCGCCTGACTTTTGTTTGTTTCGATTATTTTGATAACCAATTCAAGTTCAATGGGTGTTTATAAAAAACATTAGAAGCTGATAAAAGAAAGGACATTGTCTTTGAAATACTGTTCTGTGTGGTTTACTTGGCGCCGCAAGGCAGTCTAGGATAAAGCGTGGTACCCAAGAATACTATATACGTGATCGCGTTTATTCCTGGGATCGAAAAAGTTATCTCTCCCGTCGTCCATACTGTCTACCGTATCAGTGGATACCGTTGCGTTTTGTTGTTCGTTGGTTCAAATTACCGGATCACGCACGCCCTACCAGTTAGCTCCTTCATAGTTCGAAGGACTGCTAACTTTTAGGTGACGGACTAGAAACCAGGTTCTAGCTATAGTCGGTTATGTACTAGACAAGACAAATATGATGTGGGTCGTGAGCTGAAAATTTGTTACCGAAACCCGATGCTGGGTAGCCATTGCGTACTTGGGCTAAAAAACAAACGCCTCGATCATATACAACACACTGCATTTTCGGTAACCTGTGGGTGGGTATTATTGATAAGGCGAATTACCGGGATAAACGTGAATCTGCTACCTTCTAATTATATGCTAGTAACTCCTTTTACACGAATTTTGAATGAAAGCATTGCGTGCCTTTTTAGAAAACATTTTTGCAAATATTTAAATAACTGCCATTGAACAAATAAACTTCTTAATAAAACGAGATAAAACAAATATAATTCTCACTTTGGTATAAAGCCGTGCGATTTTCTTAAACTCGACGTATTGCTTCGTGCCCAGAACAGACTTGACAGATTCAATGTAATACTGCAGTGGTCCATTGGCAAGTTTCCAAGAGTCTACACCTATAACACGTAAGGTTGATGGTTCGGAATTTTCTTAGCACCTTAATTATCTCGCTATTAGGACGTGTCCCTTGCTACAGTGTTTATTGGACAATCGTCAGACGTGTTATTTGTATCCTGGTGGGAAAGGGGGTAACTCATTTCCACCGCTCGCGTTTCAATACTATTACAATACGTAAGCTTTACAATAAAATGCAATGACTTAATTTTTTGAACAACCCACTAAAATCTTTCGTGTTAGAGAAGTGCTTTGCTTAAAGACAAAAGCAAGTGGCTGGTTTTGAACAAGCCACTTTCCGACTAGCATTTCGACACGCTGCTCCAACCCAGTGGAATATAAGTTGCACCACTTCCACACAGAATATTTGCTTCGAAATGGACTGTCCGAACAGGTTTATCTAATCACATTTTTTCACTATATATGGTTTTCCCTCGCCAGCATAAATACATCCTGTCAAAATGAATCCAAAACTTTACCCATGCTTGTTTTACTTGTACTATTATCTTTCGTGTTCTGGTCCTTTCCGTTTAAATGGGTCTCCGTATCTGAGGTATCAATTTCAACGGAGCTCTTCTAAAAATAAACAAAAAACGCTTTAAAAAATCTATTTTCTATAAATAATCATATTTCAGTATACCAGGCCTCCTGTAAGCGCAAATGTACAACTGTTCATTTCGCGACGAAGTTATGTGTGGCCGAATGGTTTACGCGACCGATAGCCTATACATATACAGAAGTATATACAAAAATCGGTCTTAGCAACGAGTCCATAATGAATTCGCAAATGGGTCCGGCAAAAAATAAACCGAGCATAATGGTTTTAAAACTAAACACTCATCTTTCACATTTCGTTTTAATCGGCGACCGCAGCGTAGACCTTCGACTTACTGTGTAGCCATCGCCCATCGTGTATATGTATTAATGGCAAGATTATGTTGTATGTTTGGATATATGGGTTAGTCAGGTTAGTGCGTTTACATTTCAACCAAAAACCTGTGGAATCGCAACTGATCTATGGCTTGTTGGTTTTGTCCTTATGGGAGGTACTTATCGGTTATTACGAAAAGCCAGGGTATTACTGGTTTTAACTAAAACTAAACGTTTTAATCATACACAACCCAATGTATTAGCTCTGGTAACCCGACGATGGGCGTAATCTGACGATTACCCGTGTCATAACGATCCCTTGCGTATTCGCGAGTTATTTTGACGATTGTCCTTGTGATCTTAGTCGATTTCCTTCTCAGGGCGATAAACCTGAATATTTTATACTATGCCACTCATCCTTAAATAGTAAATGTTTAAATATTAAAGCTACATTTAAGTGTTTTAACCTTTGTTTTCTATTTGAATGAGCTAAACAAAAATATTACCAAACGATGATGTGTTGAAATTGACCTTATACAGAGATAGACGAAATCACAAGAGGTATTTGAAAGTGATAGGACCGGATTAAAACCACCAAAATATTAAATAATTGCAATTTAATAGTGTTGTCATTACGATTGAAGTTATCAACATTCAGGTTCTGGCTTCAATCACCATCGCGGTCACTCTGATTTTTTAAGTTTTAAAACCATTATGGGATTGTCACAAATACTGTTTTTGTATAGAAATGGTATGTGAATCGATGGCGTTAATCACTCGATCACACAATTTTTATCCTACTCATAGCCCTGACCCTGCACGTCACTTAACGGTTGATGCCGTTATCTAGTGGTTACAGTTAAGCTCCGACATTCTGACTGTAGGGAGTGTCGAATTATATTGGCGTTTGCTTCTCTCTTGAGATGAACAGAAATATCCATTCTGTTGCGTGGGTTAAATGCCGCGTCCAACTCATAGCTGAACTCATTATCTTTAGGCGACTGTTACGTTTTTTGATATTGTTCTTATTTCATATGTTTAAGTATTATGGCAATGCATGCACGAAAATCAGACGTCCGTATCGTGACGTCACTGCCTTCTTTTGCATTTTTGCCTGTTGTGTCACAAACAACACTTACAACTTCATTCACGCTAAAGACAGTTGAGACAATAATCGTTTGTGCTTGGCAATGTACTTCTCATATCTTCGTAGGGCGGTCATTTATTTCATCAGTAAAATTATTCTTTGTTATACCTTAGGAATCTAAAATAAAATATACTTTAGAAACAAATTCCAAAACTTACCTTGATAATGATTTTTTTCCTCGGTTTAAACTTTCTAATATCCGGTAAAACTTTTTGAACAGCATTAATCTGAAAGTAAAATTTGGGTTAAAATAAAAAACCGAATTCTGCAGAAATTTAAGAATTACATTGTTCATTAAAGATTTAATTGAGTTTTCCCAATATGTTTGAGCAATGTCCAAACATGGTCATATGCGTGTTTATATAATAGAAGATTTTGTGAGCCACATAAACATTCCAGTGGGACAAATCCACTAATGCCCAATATTTGTATTCAAGACTGAGTTACGTAAAATGGGAGGGAAAGAGCCCTAGTAAGCTTTTCACGGTAGCAAACTGTTTTTTGTTTGGTGTACACACAAGTCGGTTACCCGATTCTTAATTTTATTGTGGTTAACACAAAACAAATCAGTTAACCATTAACTAATGCACAACTTGAATCAATATGTTACTTTAGAGAGGCAAAGAATTTTCTAAAAATCACTTGATCAAATCCTAGCCAAAATTGTCAGCTTATAGATACATTTTACAATATATAATGTAATATACGACATAACCAATATTAGTTTCTACTAAACACAGCATTCCAATTAATTTCCAAAAACTTAGCACCAGCGTAGGTATCATAATACATAATACACCATCTACATTGACCTTACCCGGGAATGAACGTTTTCTTCACTGAAGGATGGTTCTTCTACAACCTCATTGTCTAGCGCGTCGAGCAAACTCTTCTTTTGTGTGGTTGATGTACTGCAAAATAGGAAAATGTGTACTGAATTAACAAAAAAAATAAAGAATTGAACGATCAGCTTGGTGGGTTATTTTGTCGTCTTTTAGCTGAGAGGTTGCAGGATAGAAACTAGTCGCTAGTTGGTTTGTTGTAATTAGTAGACATTGCTTGAATCCAGGGAATTAATGGGTTCTACCTAAATTAAAAAACGTCTTATTTGTACACAATACTGTAATAGCTCCATTTACCCGACAGGGGCTGAGTATCCGTGTGTTAACACCCATTGCGTTCCAATTAACAGGGATAAACATGAATATCCTATCTAAACCATGTTGCTTTTTTTAATATTTTCCCACTCTAACTAATAATTTTGTACATTGAGCTCTGAAGCATGGATTTATATTCAACAGGTGGCAATATTGCAAAATGTAATAATTATTAATTTATTCTAATTTGGAATAATTATGCCATGCAAACCTTGGGTCAGAAAATGAGTTTTTCCGTTTTCGTTTTCCTGTTGGAAGAAAGTCCAATACACTCTCTCGATACCTGTTGAATAAGTGGGTATTGAACCGTAGCATTTATACATTGGCAGGTTAGACTGTTCTTTAGCGCTTTATTTATGAATTTGGTTTTAAATAGTTTAATACACATTATAGTTATTATGCACAAGGTGAAAAGCAAATTTTACTTAAATTTTCAAGTTGATGTGCTTTGACAAATAAACCATGGTCTATGTAGTTACGGCGACCAAGGAGCTACCGCCAGTTGCTATGCCAGACAAAAACAATACATTTAAAGCCAATCGGTAAAAGAATGTTCTACATTAACCCGCTTGCAGTTTAAAGCTGGATTCAATCATCATCCAGACTAGGTTATGTGTTTCCTTGGTGAATACACTTAATTGTCGTTGCCTTGATGTATTTAAATGAATTATTTAAAAAGTTATGCGCAACAGTTTAATTTGCCTGAGGAATATGATGACCTCTGTCAAACCAATAGCCACCATTCAATACAGTGTGATCAAAATCAGACATTGCTTGAAAAAAATCCTATCCAAACAAATCTTACATGTTATTGCAATCTCCATGCTGGTCACTTTCCGAATACTTCACACAGAGCTTAGCGGACCCTGTACCCCGCTGATCCACTTTCGGTTTCACAGAACTCCCCATGTTGGGTTTGATTTGAGTTGATTTGGTGGATTCTATTGCACTTTTTGGGCAGTCAGCTGTGGACCTAAATGGGTGACAATCACTTTAGGGTATATGGACGTATTTTGATACATAATCTGGTATCTAACATTAGTTTTTTTACCATGTGCAAAGAGAATGTGATTACAAAGTTGTTTAATTAATTTAAAAGGCTGTAAACACTCTTTCAATTTAAGAAAAAAAATTAAGGCTTTCAAATATTTAATGAAATCACGATAATTTTGAACATTGACCAGCGTAAAATTTGTTCCATTACAGGGGGGAAACAAAATTAATTATATAGAAACAAAACAAACTTAATACCTCTAACTCTACTTTACCTACTATATCGTTAGTGCACTATAAATAAAACATTCAGTAGACTAGACCAAACAGAATATGATTTGCCTGGCTAAAAAGCTTTTAGTGCTTCATTCTTAAGCAGAATCAAAACTGGTCACTTGCTAATATATATCCTTGAGTAATGCACTAAGCAAAAATCGCCCAGTTGCAATAGATTGATGGGTTCTACTAAAACCAAAAGAATGTCTCAATCATTTACAACACACAACAATAGCTTCGGTTTCACAACAGTGGGAGTGAGATAAACTGACGGGTTCCAATTATAATGCCACTTGCATTTTCCATTTAGGAGTACACAACATTAATATTCCATGTCTTTAATACACAATATTCCATTAAAATGGCGCTAAATATTTTTGAGGTATTTGTTACCTTAAACGAATTTTCTCTTTTTCGATAATAGAGCAAAAGAAAGATTTAAGCCGTCTCACACATTTCAACGAATCATCAAACTTAATAACGTGAGGTTGGACCCATTTCGGCAGCTGAGAAAATACAAGAACTATTTCTGCAAATATGTGCACTCATTTTAAAACTTAAAAATGATATAGACTGGTAAACAATAATAAATGACTGACTCTTATTGTTATGGCCATGTCGTGATACAAATCAAGGATAAAAAATACAGTGGTGTGCAGAAAGATTATGGTAAGTATACATTATAAAGGTAAAAGGAACTGTCAACCAGTTGGTGATTAAGTAAAAATAAGCCTATTTAAAAAAATACATTGTGGGCGTTTAAGTGTTATTTAATAATTTATCTATTGTTAAAACTAGGCCATTCGTCAGAGTTAAGTAATTTATATAACTATCAATGCTATATAAATTTGAATACACGACTTCAGAATCGTTTTTAAAAGAATCTTCATTTAATGGTTACTAGTATACTGTAATCGCTTTAGCAATTATACTGTTTTTTACAAGGTAACCTGTGGTAATACAATTCATGATAAAACCATCAATACAGATTGGAATTAAAACCTTTTCCATTTTTCATTTTTTTCCTGTAAAAAGCAACTTATTCTTGGGATAACATTCTGATTCCTGCATGTAAAGTCCTGATACCAATCAAAGCACATCATACACTACTTACCTCTGCCAATTGATCCTTTCCAGCATACCTGCTGTCACATAATATAATCGCCCCATAGTCGTATCTATGCCGAATAACCCTGCCGATTGCCTGGTTCACAGCTCGGCAGGCTTGTTGTCGGTACCACTCCCGACCCCACAGAACTTGGGACTGCGAAAAAAAATACGGAACTGTGGGGACCAACTTATTGAAGCCAAAGCTCGAATTGGAATTGGACAACATCCTGACACTTCTCAATGTGGCTTGGGAACGTCAGACTTGGTATGGGATAGGGTAATTATGTTTATTTCTGTACATTAGCTTTAGATTACTATCCTCAGATTACTTCATGCCCACTTTGGGTTACCACAGCTAATGTGTTTTGTGTTATGTATGACTGAAACGTTTAGACTGCAAATTTGGTAGAACCCATTAAACTAATAGGGTCAGGCGAAATCTGACGATTGCCTGTGTGTCAACTCACCTTGCATTTTTCCTATTAATGGGAACATACCCAAATGTACTATCCTAATTTTAAGCACTTGATTGGTAGTGAGTAAAAGAAATTTTTAAGATTTGTTTTACTTTATTCCCTCCTTTGGACTTGAGGTCATCCAGAAACGCCATTTTTAATTTGATCTTCGGATCCATCATAGGAGGAAAAGGGATTCCAATTATGACCACTGTTCTTCCATTGTTATCGGAGAAATCGAGACCTTCAGATACCTAGATGCAATTATATGGATCATACCATACTACTCGGCCCTTGAATTAGTCATCCCATTTATTAGATCACACCGTACTACAACAGTCAAGGTCTATGAGCTTTCACCATGTATAATTTATGGTTATAGTACAATGTTAAATTAAGAAGATGGGAACCATAACAAGGTGTTTAATAGAATATTATATTAATCATTACTTGAGCTGTGCTTTATAATTTAATTTGGGTGATCAACTTGACCCCTATTCTTAATGAAGTCTACTAATATGACATTTATTAGTCAAATAATAGGCTACAACCTTAAGCATAACAAACACGTATAACAAATTTAAAAAGAGACACTTTCTGAAAAAAAAGCTGAATCATACCATTTTAGGGTCAGTGATGCCAGAAATCAATTTAACTTTTATCCTATCAATAAAGGGGAAGTAAAACCCTTTGAATGTCCCACCTTCCCTCTACACACAGCAAGAAACGCTCCTCCACCAGAGTTTACATCGGAATAATATTTTTCAATCGATGTTTTGAGTTCATGTTTATTCCTTGGTTCAATGCTGCATGGTTTCGCGCTTTCCATCAATGACATCACATTGCTGTTATCCTGACGGAATATTTATCGGCATAAAAATGTCTATTTTATCATTAACACTTTCTTTTAAACAACTTTATCTGTTGCCTAATGTATTATAAAAAAACTCTGATTTAAAGCATTAACCGTTTTAAACAACTTTGTACAAATAACAGAAAAAATACTAATGTACAGATTATGTGTTAATTCCAAGGTGTATTCCGATCTACTTACTTTCCATACAGCCATATAAGTAGCCATTGCTGAGTAGGAAGGGAAAAAGACAAGAGCTCCACCCGGTGATGCTGCTATCAGGTCGACGACTGTGTGTCCGATTTCCTCGATGTGATTCGTGTCTTGCCGCGTCTTGAAGGTCGAGCTTAACGATCCCCCCATCTTGCCCTTGGACAGTGTGACCACAAAAACCTGGTGCTTGTCTATTACATGGTCATTTTCTAAGGTGACAGGGAAATCTCTGGGAAAATAAATACCCTAATTCTAATACGCTATTTTGGAAATGCATTTTAAGAAAATGGTAAAAGTATGTTTATTAAAATTAGAATCACTAATTCAAGCAACTTCATATTTTTTTCTTACAATTTAGATTATAACATACAATTTCCAGCATTGTGTCCTTACATTTGTAGTTCAGAAGTAAATGATTCCAAAGGCGACAATGTGCCACTGGTTAAAATAATATTCCTAACTCCGCAGTTGACCAGATTGTTCATGGCATACCCGGGACTAAAGCACCAGAACGATATGGTTCGACCTAAGAAAATTGGGCTTAGTATGAAAATTGGCTCATAATCTGCTTTTTTGAATGTAAAAACTTTTTTTTAATGCAGGGGGTTGTTGTTTAATTATAGAAGCTGTTATAAAATTGTAAACGTCTAATACGACCATTGTCTTAGTTTTTTGATCAACCCACTGAAAGATGAGTGACACCTGTTAAGCGACTTGCCTGATAAAAAAAACATAAAAAAATGTTTTTTTATTTGAAAACAACATAAAAAAATGATTTAATTGGAATAAAAACCAATTTAATCAAGCAACATCCATTAAGTGCCTTGCATACTTAACCAAGCATTACAGATATAATCATTACCAGTATATTGAGCATTCAATAAACCTTCAAAATGAATTCGCCATTACCTTCAGTAGTGGTTAGAGCGCGTTGGTGTTAATACCAATTCGTGAGTTCAATTCTTACCCAAGACTTGATGTGTTTGGCCTTACATTGTATGACCCATCATAATATTTTATAATTGTCCATGATGATAATTATATTAATTAAAATAATAAAAATAACCAATGTTTGATGATTACTTGGTTTAGAGCCAGCATTGCTTGCTTTTTTCCAAACATCCTTGGTCTTGGTTGATTCAGGATTTTCACACATATGGACGCGATAAAACGTGCACAAATCATCCAGTCGGACGGAACTCACATTAGATTCGCTCTCACACCAAGAAAATGCTATTTTTACAATTTCCGAAAACTTCTGAAGTGCAGCGCCACGAATACGAAATGAGCTGCTCACTAAAAGAAAAAAAAACAAAGTTGAAAAAAAAAATTATTTATGTCATATATGATACATAGGTCATGACTTTATAAATCTCCTATATCAACAATGTTATTTGATACTTCAATATTTTATTCGTAAAAATTATTTTTTTCATTTTTTACTCCGCGCAATGTAAATTTAAGCTCTATTTATTATAAAATCCAAATCATCCAAATTAAGCACTCAATACATACTCATTTACTTAGTGGATTGTTTAAGGCTTAGGTCCAATAGTCTACTAAAAACAAATGTAGCGTGATAATGATTAAAACTCACATGTGGATAGATAAGAGGTAATTTTATTGATCAGTTCCAACATTATTTGATACGTCTGTTTTGAAAGGTTGATTTTGGAAAAAAAATCAAACATAAATCTGTAAAAAGTAAGCTTTTAGTAAGTCTTATAAGATAGGATGTAGAATAATTATGTTTATAATGGTAAATGTGGTCATTAGATTAACGCGCCTAAGCATAAGAAAGCGTTATAACACAGGTAATGGTCAGGTTATCATACTCTTAGTGTCTGCTTTGCAATGCTACCATGCAATTATCTTCAGCACTAAATTTATGTTACAATTTTTCTTATCTCTTACAACTAAAATCTTATAAAAATGGAAATCCTTACTTTCCATTTTCCGATCTGGTTTTTGTCGATTTATCCAATTCAATAAGATCGAGTTGCTTTTCCAGAGCAATGAATACAGACTTCATCAACGCTAACTCCGACGCCTTGAACTCGCTCAGTGAGGAAGATTCTCCCATCTCATGACCGTCCGCCACCGTTCCTGACTCTGCCAGCTTCGTTGCAGCATCCAGCACATCTCCAACCTCTTCAATGCAATTCGCGATGTCCAGTGATGTCAGGTCAAATGAAGTTGACTCCTCGCACAGTTTCTCCTGCATGTAGGTGAAAAACAATTTCAGAAAAGGATGCACATACCAAATTATTTTCCTAAATTGAAATGGAAAGTCAATTGTAGGGAGTGATGCACACACCAAATTATAGAATGCAGAAGAATTGAAATGGAAAGGGTTTTATCCAAAGTTTAACAATTTCATTCAAATTATAGTTAACACTTTTTTGATAAACCTAAATAATTCCAACCCATTATCTGTGTAACTTTGTTTTCCATAATGCCTGTAATGTACTATTACATATTTTATAAGCTTTTTATTTAAAAAATGTAAAAACTGGATAGAATTTCAATGTTCACTATTGTAGAATATGGAGGTATCTTTGCACATTCATTGGTTCCAAGTATAAAGTGGTTAAATAGCTTATTTGTACTAAAATGTATTTGTGGATATTTACGCAGTATAACAAAATTTCATGTTGTACAGATGGGCGTTGACAAGTTAGTAAGGCGATTTTTTGTTCAAACCTGATAAACTCCTTTTAGGCCAGGTTAACGACTTATATGCTGGGTAAGACTATGGGCCATTTTATAAGAAACAAACCAGTGATGTGCAGGCTTACTTGGGTGTCTTTGGAAAATGTATAATTGCACAGTGACTGTAGATTAATATTACTCTGATTAGCATCATGCAACAGCATAGACACAAAATTAAACCAAATGTTGATTTAAGAAAAAAACAACAATTTACCAAGTTGTGTGCTTCATCAAAAATAACAATATTTCCTCTGACTTCCAAGTTGTTGGCACTGCGCGACTGTCGGTCTAACACATAATTATATGGGGTGAAAATAATTCCACAGTCATTCTGTTTCGAGACTTCTCTCTCTGAGTAATACGGACACGCATGTCGCGATTTTCCGACTGTCACAAGCTCTTCAATGTCCAGGACTTGTGTGGTAAAAAGATTGTTCTTTTTGGCGTCTAAAAAAGACAAAGCTCAGAAAATACTAGTAAGAACATATGATATGAGAGTATAAAGGTTATGACAATGCATATTGCACCAACCATAGATATGTATTGTGCCAAGGCTAAAAAAATATATTTCTAAGGTTGTGGAGGGAAAAAATAATATATTTTGCTGAAAGCATACAACTTTATTTAAAATCCCTTTCTTTCTTAAAAAATCACAATCATAATAACTCTAATCACAAACATTTACAAAAAAGGTATTAGTAAGCATAGACATTGACTGTACAGTTATGTGTACAAAACACACCATATAGCACCTTTAATGTAAACTAAATGCTTCATAAGTAGAGACTATAACACCCATAATGTAAAGTTATGCTTGATTTAAAAAGATATTTAACTAAGACATAACAATCATTTATTAAATAGCAACCTCCACAAACCTTCCACGTTATTGTAGAATTGACAGATGTGCTTATTTACTTTGCTTCTGCACATATGAATCATGGTTTGGTTGCTGGTCTGCTTTGAAACCTCAGGATGGACACACATTTGTTCACGGGAACCCAGGATACTGATAGTGATGCTACAAATTCATGAAACAGTATGAATTGGAACCATCACTGGGCGGTATTTTCTATTGGAAATATCCGATTGCAAATCATTACAGTGTTAGGCAGCCAACCAGACAGCTGTTGGTCTAATTCTTTAAAGAATGGGTTTGTGGATAAGTCACTTTGGGGTATTGCACTAATCCTACCTTTAACACGAACCCTAAAATTAACATCAAAATTCTCTATAGTATAGTCTAAGTTAAAAATACCGGCAATTTACTTTTTTCCATATTCCGTCCGTTTCAGTTCCTTTACCACTTGTGAGATTTGCGAATGAGTTCGAGATGCGTAGATAATTTTCGGCACCCCAATTGCAGGTGATTCACCCAGTGAATCCGATTGAAACCAACCCTCATCCTGAATGTGTATTATGTTAAAAAAAACGTTAAAAAGGAAGATATTACTATAGCAGTGTGTTGTGTAGTATGGGGTTAAATATTATAGTCCGACTAGTCTGTTGAATATATACTTACTGAATTGGTTGGTGTCTGATGATGCTGTTTAATTGCAGATAACTTGCTTTTCCGCCAAGCTAGGGTTGAACATAGCAAACAAAGTGTTTTTCCGGTTCCAGTGGGCGATTCTAATGCTGCGTTTTGGTTATTATTTAAAGCTTGGATCACTCTTGTCATATACGCCTTCTGGACATCATATGGAGTAAATGGAAAGTCCACGGTGATCCCATCTATTTCTAGTGCTGGCATTCTAATATGTGAGCAATATCCTGGACATTTTTTATACAAACTGTGTTACAAAAGTACACAAAACATGTTACGGAGGTGTTATAATTTAATGGATTCAAAGCAGCACTGCTCAATTATCATTTGGAGAAGGGGAAGTCCCAAAGTAGAAAAAGCACAGCAAGTGGCAAGTTCGAATTTATAGTAATTTATCTTTAAGTTGTATTCAAACTCTATAATAGAACTGTTATATTAGTAGTATGTTAAAACAGTACTATGTATTTCGTTATACAACAATTGTTTATTATTATTTTTTTCATATTTTATCCTGATGTATTTGAATACGCGGGGTGTTATCACGCGCACACTCATCAGATTACCTATGCTCATCGCCGGCTTAAACGATACTGGAGCTATTGGAGATTTTAGCACATGATTAATACGTTGTTGCCTTAGCCTTATAGCGATATTACATGTATTTGCAATATAGAGTGTATTTATTGTTTCAATAACTTATATAGTATTTGTCCGGCCCGTTGGTCTAACGGTTAAGTGCGTCGCCCTTCAATCGAAAGGTTAAAGGTACGAAACTGGTCGCTAGCTAGTCGGTTATGTCCTTGGGCAAGGCACTTTACGGACATTGCCTGAACCCAGCGGATTAATGGGTTCTACCAAATTGAAGGAACGTATTAATCGCATATACAACAAACTACAATAGCTCCGGTAACCCGACGATGGGCGCGAGGTGATTTGTCGATTGCCCGTGTGTTAACCCCCTTGGTTTTCCCATTCACGGGGATAAAGATGAATATCCAATCCTATATCCCCTAGTACTTATACAATAATCTATCGTTAACGATTCCCCCACGTCGCTTCTCTGTTTATGTTTTTATAAAGTGGTCTCTTACTACCGGCGGTGCATCATTAGCCTAAACATGATACGATTATTACTGTAAATTAACCAGTTTGGTAATTTGGTAAAACTTCTGGCGTTTTTCATTCAAAAAGGAAAGCGGATGTCACTCACTAATCGAACGACCTAAAAGGCAGCGAGGTTACTCATGCAATTCATTTCTAGTTGACTCATAGGCTATAACTCGCCTATAAGAGATATAAGAACTGCGTCATAAAATTATCTGCATCAGTTTATCTATACGTAACCGACGAAGCTTGACTGGTTGCTAACCTTATCTTATACTATTAACGTTTATTTTTATTATGCAGTTTTAAATTGGCTTGGCAGTGACGTAGGAATCCAGAATTCAGGTGTAAAAATTCAAACATGGAATATATAGTTTTTATTTTCATATTGGTAGTTGCAACAGTAAGTCTTACAGGTAAGCTGTTTTGCTCTGTAAAGAGTATAAGGCTAATATATTTGTGTATTTATTACCAAACCCTTTGTTGGCCTGAGCCATGTAGGCCTATAGAGTTTATAGACCATAGAATAAAAACTTGGCCAATTTACGTTATGGTCTATAAACTTTAAACATTGTACTGAAATAAACGAATGGTAAAAGAAATCCGTAAGTAGCCTACTGAATTGGAAAACTGGGCTGATAGCACCTCCATTTTAATATGCAATTCCCTACAAATACACCTAGCGACCGTTTAATACATAATGCGGTTTCTACAGATTGTCAAAGATATGAATGCGGTACCACACCCGCAGTTAACGCCCGACGAACTCGAATTTTTGGCGGTACAGCCGCTGCATATGGGTCTATACCATGGCAAATTAACCTCTTAGAAAACGGGTAAGAAATTGTAAAAAATCCGAGTTTTCTGATAGTCTTCATATGGCTTATATGCTCATGTAAGCTTGTTTTAAAAATTGATTTTATATTTCCATATTGTTTTAATTTAGACGAAAGAAATGTGGAGCGACACTGCTTACACCGAAATGGGTTCTGACGGCAAGGCATTGTATTGTCCCCAGGTGAACTAGCTTTTTAACAGCTCTAGTTGGTTTATAGCGTTACGACCAAGAATTAATAAAGTCGTTTAAACCAAGGCTTGGTCACAAATAAATGATTTATATTGATGCTTTTTATCACCTATTATAGCAGAGCAATGTTTAAGTATATAAACAATAGATCTGTAAGTAACTAGAGTAATTGTACATTGACATGAGGAATTTTGTTAGGAATTTGGTGATATGTATAGGCTTTTACAGCTATTTTAAGATACTACATGATATAAATTTGTGTTACCGATCGAGCAATCAATTTTAACATGAATGTCAATTCCACTGGCATGCTGATAGACTACCGCCTACTTTTACTACCTTGTTAATTATAAGAATATTTTAAGACTCATAAGCACGAACTCGAGAACAGCATACACGGCAATTGCGGGCGACCACGATGTGACAGTACAGGATACTCACGAGCAACTTCGTTACGTCATACGAGAAATGAGTCACCCTGACTATGAGGCAGCAACTTTAGCGAACGATATTGTACTCTTAGGTAAAACCGCCATTTAATGATTTAAAGCATGCCAAAAGTTGAATCAGTTTTAAATTCAATTAACAGAAATGGATATACCTTTCGAGCTCAACCAGTATATTATACCCGCTTGTTTACCAAAATTTGATGAAAGTCCGTACCCGTACACAATGTGCCAAGTTTCAGGTATGAATATTTTATCCAAGTGTAATTGACCAACAAAATTCGTCAAAAACAATTATTTCAGGCTGGGGTTACGAGTCTCCTGTAAGAAGGCCCGATTCACTCCGAAAACTCGACATGCCAGTTTTGCATCAAAAAGCCTGTGAGATCATACATCATCCACTGCAAGGCACTGCCAACCGAATTACTTCAAAAGTTTTGTGCGCTGGTCATTTAGCTGGATCCAGAGACACATGCCAAGTAAAAAATATTGCATCAATTACATATTCACGTTTATCGTTGTGAGTATATAGGAAAAGCTGAAGAGAAGCTAAAATATGGGTAGGCTATACCGTGTACATGGTCATCAGAGCGAGTTTATAAGACATATTGCAATGTGTTCCGCTATCCCAAAGTCACATACATTTTTTTTCAGTTTTTTTGTTTATCACAAAAGTATAGGTCAATCCGTCTTAATATCGTATTGATTCCCAGGGTCAAGTTAAAAGGCATATCGCCTTGTGTTTTCGCCAGTGGATTTTTAAACAGCCAGTACCTTTCGTCATACATGCCAACATTTCCCGTCGAATTAATTTTTTAAAGAAGTCTACAATTTCAGGGAGACAGTGGAGGTCCTTTGACGTGCCACAGAAACGGACCAGGTTCTCCAAGAGTTATCACGGGTATCGTATCGTGGGGGAAGGGCTGCGCGCTTCCGGGATTTACCGGTGTATACACGAGGGTGTCGGAATACGCACAATGGATCAACGAAACGATAAGTAGGTTAAAACTTTTAAGTAAGAAATCCGGATTTACAATCAAGTGAACGGGACAAATATATTGCCGAAATGCCGAAGTATTATTATTAGGTAAATCTAATCATATTATTTCGGCAATGCAAATTGTGGTATTAAATTATGTAGTTATGTTATTATTGTAATGATAAAAAGAAAAATACCTTATACCCAAGTTTCATCAAAGATTGTCTCAAATAAAACAAATCGTATTACTGTCTAATGCATTCTATTTGTCGAACAATCATGCATGATGCTAGATATTTAAATTGATTTTCTTTGTTTATAATTTATTGACGGTTGCCTTAAAATCAGAAATACCTACTGCAAACAATATGGACCCGTGCCGATTTTCCGGAATTAAACTGAATCACCGTGTGTCTGGTAACTTTAGCAGCCCTGGATACGCGCAGGGTTTGGCCAAATACCCTAACTCACAAGTCTGCAGTTGGGAAGTTGATGTGAGTGCAGTTTCACAAAATTATATATATATTTAAAAAAATAATATAAGATACTGTTTTATGCCCGAAAAAAAAAACATTAAATATAGCCCTTAGTGCAGATTCGACACTTGTATTTAGAGTGATTGGTGTCAAGGTTCTAAAATATTTAAAATGTATGCATTTCCACCAGAACAAAAAAATGTTAGGCTATATGACCTATATTTACTTGGCCTTCCTTAAAATCCGCAAACAAACATATAAGCAGAGTCTGGTAAATATATTACAGGTAAAAAAGATATATATAATATGTAAACCGCGTTAAAAAGCATACACAAATATACAACAGGCCTACTAAATATATCACATCTCCAGTTATCTGAAGTATCGTCGCCCACCGCAACAGCTGTGATTTCCTTTGATCAGTTCGAACTGGAAGGGCCGGTGGACGGTTCATGCAGATATGACAAGTTGAACATTTATACTGGTTCAAACTTTGAAACACTTGTTGGTAAGTCAAGTCAAAGACACGTTTAAGATCCAAAATATTTAAAACTCTGTGACTATGTTATCATAGATACAAATCAGAAATTTGGTTTGTAGACTAACAATTTCTTGTAGGTTGTGTTTTTTTTATTAATGCTGTCAGTACAGTAGGGCCTAATGCATTTATGCCCTATGTAGCCTTTTTTACTGAGCCAAGTTTGAACCCATAATTGGCTCGTTAATTGGACGGTTAAAATGGAAATTTGGAATGGAAATTTTTTAAAACGTTATCAGTTTAGATAACTATTCGGCAACATACGATTAAAACCTCTAAAGCTTTTTTAACCAATTTCTTGAGTGCCGGAAAAGGAACGATATGTGTAGCCTGTCCTAAATGGCCGCTCCGCCGGTTGACGGGGCATGCCAGGTTAACTTAGCGCAGTAGTGAAATTAGTCCAAACTTCCGTTTATTATACGTTTGGTGAACTATGCACTGTGTCACTCGTCAGAGGTCGGTATAGGTCATCCGGTCATTTTTGTTGTTCCGTTTCGAAAGGAAATCATTAATCTTAACACGTTTTTTCGGCGTTTTATGGCTGTTGCTTAAAAATTTTGACAGACAATAGGTCGTGATTCGGTTCAACTTCATGACTAACCTCATGAGCGGATGTCCCGTTCTTACACTGGCGGGTAAAAAGACAGAATTAAATAAGGGATGTATTCACGTCGTAACGATATGACTCGTGAATACCTCTGATTTATTAACAAGAGTTGACAGTAGTAAAAGTACTTATTTCGTCCTATCGAAAGCCTTGGTGGGTTAAGCGTCGCCTTACAGCCGAAACTTTGTTGGGTCGACAATAGTAGCTTGTGTCGTTGGGAAAGCCACTAAGCGGACATTATTTCCTGAACCCAGGGCCGGTTTTAGGCCGATTTGACCGATTAGATCAAATTGGGCCCCGCACCTTGAAGGGGCCCCGCGCTAGCGGGGGTTTTTCTGTATTACGAGGTTTAAAATACTACTGAAACGTAAAATAGAAAGTGAACTAATATTCTTTCTCATAATATCAATTTGTTATGCATCGTAAGTAAGTCAAATTTATATTTCTGTGTCTGCCTGTTACGTCATAATAAATATTGTTGCTAAACAATATAGATATGTTTGGAAGTAAAACAATATATCGTAAATAAGCATCCACATTACCTTTAATTTGTTTTATAGCAAGTATTAAATGTCTATTTTTGTACTTTGTATGTACTGGTATGTAGTTTATAATATATAAACACCCATAAATTTTGCTATAAAGAGTAAGGGCCCCGCCATCACATTTCTAATTGGGCCCCGCGGTTCCTAGCACCGGGCCTGCCTGAACCTAGTGGATTAGTGGCGTCTATACTAAAACTGAAAGTACTTTTATAGGCTATCATATACAACACACAGCAACAACTTCGGTAATCTGAAGGTAGGGTGGGATAATCTCACGATTTCCGATATGATAACTCCACCACGTTTTACAATCAACGGGGATACCACGTTTTACAATCAACATATATATATATATATATATAATATATGTATATTCGGCGCAATAAACATTCTAGGTACTTATTTTATTCCTGGTAGAACCACTTAGTAAATACTACACAAGTAGATTTTCCTTCCTCCAGGATACAAAAACTCAATTATTTCAACATCATGTTGAAAAAATAAAGTTGTAGGCTACTAAGACGGTGTAAAATATGCTTTGTGCTGTTTTATATCCAGTTTGTCAACCAAATATAATGTCAAGAATAAAACTTTACCTAGACATATAACACAGTACCCGTATGCGCCCCAACTAAACTATTTTTGAGCGGTACCTCTAAAAACTACAGGATCGCTTGGAGTGCTTGACTCGCTTTTAGTCGCTTACTATACTTCGCAATTACAAAAGCCATAATATTAATGTTAGAAGTTGATTCTGGGGTTGAGATTAGTGTTAGAGACAGGATTAGAATTACTTTCCACAGCAATCTAGGTGATCCAAGCGATCCCGTAGTATTTAGAGGCACCCCTATTTGAGTACTTGTTTTATCTGCGAAAAGACGAGTTTACTGCAAACTTTTTTTGGAAGCCTTAATAAGAAAATTATATTCATTAACCTTTTGTGCTAACCTGGGCTTTTCGGGCGTGTATAATGCTATTCGTTTTAAGAATTTTGTGCCTAAAGACGGCTGCTTAGTCTTTCTTTCGGTTTCTTCTTAATTATTTATATTATAACGTTATTTGCATATTCTATGACAAACGTAAAACTTTACAATATATTGTATGTCCCGTCTAAAATTGTAACTAAATGGCTGTACCGTTGAGCACAGAACCAGCGAACCTACTTGACCAATGCTTGGAACTAAAACAATAAAATAGAAATTCAAATCATATACAACTAACTGCAACTGCTCCGGTAACGGCCAATACGTTTTTCCATTTACGGGGATTAAAATTAATATCGTAATCTAACTTAACTCATTTTAACTTTTCAGGTTCTTATTGCGGCAGTAGAATACCACCGCAGGTTACACTTTCAAGGCCAAGAAAAGGAGATTCAAGACTCAAATTCAAACTTGTTTTCCAAAGTGACAACACCATTGGAAAACGAGGATTTTTAGTCCACTTTAGAGTTGCATAAACCCATTATCAGTTCAGTCCTTAATTACAAAAATTAAGTACTATACAAATAGTAAAGCATTTTTTTGTACTTTTAAACAACTTGAAAAGTGAACATATTTCTGTAGAACAAAACAGAAATTGTGAAATCCATATTTTCGATTTAACTGTGTAAAATTCATAACTTTATAGTCCTATAATTATATACACATTTTATGTAATCTTCAAGGGGCAGTTGAATTTTTATTGCTGGAAACAGAAATCATTTTTACACACAATATTATGAGTCATAAAAATATCATGAGTTGAAACTTAAACTTAAAGATGACTTTAAACGAAAATAGCAAGATGTACGAAAATGACGGAAGAAATTAACACCTCTAGTTACTGGAAGTGTACTATCATCTGTAAATTTTTAATTATCAATGAAAAATGAAAATTTATAACAAATGTATTGATACATTGATTTCATGCTTTTCTTAAAAATATAAAAAATCAAGAACACACCTATTTTATATATATTTATAATGTGTTTGTGTACAAATATTTTCAACATAGCCATATTTAAGAAATTCCTTTGATTTCAAATGTTTAATACCTTCTTTGGGTATTTTGATTGTTTTGCATTCCCTGCATTAAATTGGGCCTTTGCATGTATGTTTGCTGCTGCTGTAAGTTGTTGGTTGCAGTCTGTTGCATGGGTGCATTGTCTGTAGTCCGTATACTGAGTCCACTACTCTGCGCGCTGTCGTTTCTCAACAACTGTCTCAGATGAGTTTGTTCGTGAATCGGAGCGCCCATGTTCATATTGCTGCGCATATTATGCATTTGCATCCGTACCATGTTGGTCTTGTTAGGCATATTAATCTGACCGGAACCGGGAGGCATTACACGCTGGTTTGATATCATTGAACCGGTGTTACTGCCCGGGGGTAAGTTACCACTCAATTGGTTTGGCATAGTGACCGTGTTTCTAGTGGCAGTGCCCATCATGCCAGAGTCTTGCATTGGGTTTCTTATGAGTATTCCTTTCTGACGCACCGCCAGCCGCTGTTGCTGATTTTGCTGCGAAGGGGAGATAGTGAGCCTGTGACCCTGCTGTACTGGTTGATTAAACCTGGGTACTGCATTGGACATCTGCATATTACTCTGGTTTAAGTTCGACTGCACACCATGATATGGTCGTGTGGGTTGAAACTGCTGTCTGAAGCCTTGCACCTGAGAGTTCCCTTGACCTGGCATTGTTGTCGAACCATGCATTTCAACATTTCCACTTGTTGATACTGGCATTGAAGTAATCGTGTGCATTCCACCAGCATCTGCGGCCGATGAGGCTTGATTTTGCGACCGTTCCCTTACAGCATTGACATTGGCTTTAATAGCATTCATAAGTCCAGTTGGGTCAGGTGGAATCAATCCAAAAAACTGTGGCTTGTTGTCTTTCTTTTTAAGAAACAACAAAATTATCTCTTTATATTCGGGTGGATTGGCATTTATTAGACCCACAACAGTTTTCTGAAACTGTGACATTAAAAGTGGCAAGGTGCTAGGCATTGGAAATGCAAATGAAACAGTTTTATTCATCCGTGGCTGCAGATACATATGTATAGATGGGTGTTGCAGTAAAGTCTGAGGAATAAACTGGACCGTTAACTTATTTGGCCAACTGGAAGTATCAATGTCAGGAGGTGGGTTGTTTTGCTGTGGTTGAACTATTTGGCAATGTACTGAATGCACTAACCGAGTGGCAATGGCTTGACCATTTGCCCCACTCTGTGGCCGCCTGGTCTGTTTCCATTCGAGTGTCCCATTCCATATTATCTTTGGGGCAGACCCTTTCTGGGCAAATTGAACAACACGATCGGCCTCTTTTTGCGCCGCAGGGTACAACGAGTCGGAACCCGCTTGGCCGCCATCTGGGGGCAAAATACCCTTTGCACTTGTGCTCGGAAAAGTAGTGTTTGATTGCGGCGTGACAGCATTAAAACCAGGCTGCGAGGTCAGCTGGGGCATACTATCTGCTGTCATAACAGTTCCCAGTGAGCTGGTAGGTACAGAATTTGAAGTCTGTCCAATGAGTATATTTTGCATCATACTGCTTGGGGGTTGGTTGTTTTGCTGCAAATTGGTCGAACTTACAGTTGATGCGTTGGGGACTGGAACAGGTATGGGTGCCGCAGTTGAAGCAATAAATTTAGAGGTTTCTGCAGGAAGATTAGAAACAGGATTCATCGCAAATATTGGTTTGTTTGGCTTCTGCTCCACAGGAACCTCTGATTTGGACACTTCTGGTGGATTATTGCTGGTGACAGGACTTGATGTTTCCATGTACGAATCTTCAGTTTTGATACTGGTAGTAATTTTATCAGGCATTTCATTAACTGGAATCGGCTCTCGTTCTGTGGGGAGTCGGAACCCAGAAATAAGCACTAGGTGTCTCCTATCTTGAGCATAGTTCATTAACGATGGCTGATTGCTATTGCCTTTAAGAAAGATCTGTTGAAGCTCATGAATATGTCTCGGAGATATAACCGAAATGTTCACTGCGTTCTCACTCAGTTTTTCGGCAATTTGATTCAGCATCAACCCACTGTACTCAAAACTTTCAACAACAGGTAGCTGGTAGGGAGGAGTATTGGAGACAATAAAACACAGTTTTTTAACTTCTGTTTCAGTCTGTGATGATGAGAACTCATTAAAAAGCTGAAGAGCAGTGGCCAGGCCTTCATTAACATGACTAAATTGTTCTCCGCCACCACCTCCAAACTTAATCGAATCTAACATTTTGGTGAACGTGTGTACGTTGCTTGTAGGGGCAAAGCACTGACTTAGTGGCTGTGGCACAACATCTGCGGCATGAAACAACACCAAACCATACTTATTGCCATTTGAACTTGTAAAAAGGTCATCATTTGAGCAAGATTGCTCATGAAAATGATTGATAGCAGGAAGAATGTAGTTCTTTTTAATGATGTCCCAGTGACTGACCATGTTAGATGTTCCTTCGACTGCAATTACAACTTCAAAACAGGAAGCACCTGTTTCCTCAGCTGCCGCCATGGTGAATGATATTCAAAACTTGTAAACAATTGCGAATTTTGTTATTTTAACAATCTTTAGGCTACAAGTACAAGAAAAGTTTAAATCTAAAAAATAACATGTGTCAGGCGATATTTGATTTTAGTCAACAATGTATTGAGATACAGAAAATAAACGCAGTGATAAGTATTGTAATGGCATGAATTTTCTGGCACTGACGCTTATTCTTAGAAGTTCAGGTTTCATTCCTTTGCAAAAAAAGGTTAGTTTACACGTCATAGCCAACGAATTTTGGTACACCAAGTAAATAATTGACCATTGTCACACACGATTTGTAGTTAAAATTGGCCTTACTTCCTATACCAGTATGTATTATTTATGATTTTATGGTAACTGTAAGCTGCTCGACGTGTTTCGACTGTCTTAAAAACAAATATAGCAACCATGACAGTAGCATGACCACATAACTTCCTGAAACAGTTTTAGTACAACGCATTCGGGAAAATTACTCAATAAAACCAAGAAATGTGAAATCACCTGCGGTAGTTTAATGGTTAACACATTTACGGTGTGTTAATTGATAACATTAAAATTATAAAGGCAAAAAACACATTTAGCTACAAAAAATGCTAGTAATGAATCGTAAATTAAAAAACAGACAGCTTGGATAGCTTTGAATCACGGACTGAATTCTGATCACGAATCTATAATGCTTAGATTTATTCTGGGGAATCCCCTAAACAAATATAACGTTTTAGCTTCAATTTATTTATTTTTTTATCCAAGTATTAAATAATCGCAAATAAAGCAAATTACTCCTTGTTTTTTAAATATGTTTATTTTCTTTACTTTTTTAATCCTTTGTTACATTAGGATAAAACGGCAAAACTAGTAGTTAAAAAACGTCATTAAAAATATTTAGGCCTAACAGTTTCACCTGAAAACCCTACAAATACACTTTATTTAAAATACCATTTTACATAATACCCTTATGGTCACAACTGGTTGTTTTTGTATAATTTTTGTCATTCAGTTAAGTAAAGACTGCCGTTTTGCGTTTACCTATTTATTTTCCACTAGTAGGCCTGTATTAATAATGAAAAAATATATAGGTATATATATATAGGCTACCGACTAAACAATGTCAATAAAAATACGATACCCGACCACCCAGTGGTGTAATCCAACGTGTAATTACAAAACCAATGTTCCAGACGGACGATATCTGGTTGATCATTAACAGTTCTCAATTCAAACAAATGTTGATGTACGAAAAGTCGCACATGGGAGCATAATTTACAAGACTATGGAGGGGGGTTCACTTAAAAACTTAGCTGCTATTGTGAATGGAAATAAATCGATTGAGCTGGTACGTTTTATTTTAAGCGAATTCAGGGACGTTAATAACGGAAACCTACTAAAGTTAATTTTAATAATCTGTAGTTTTGAATGTTTGCGATTGACACAAATGACGCACATTTTTTCAGGGCGAATGGGGTATACCGGAATTGGGGCAAAACGGTAAGTTATTGCGTATGTGATATAATATATGTTAATGGAAGTAGGCTAAATGTCAAGTATCGATCACAGTGGTATATCACTACTACAGTGTATAAACCTTTAGATTTATTGTACTAAATGCAGGAGGCTAAAAAGTGTATGCTAATAGCGATACTGTATGATCGTGTGGCCGAATAGTTAATATGACCGACACATATACCGACTTAGATACAAAAAAACGGCCTTAGCCTGACCCATTAATTTGTTCGAAACTTAGCCAGAGTAAAAACTAATAAAATACCGATACTATCAATAGATGTTCTCCTGTCCATATCGAGCGTTGGCATTTGCGGATCTGACTTGAAGTACTGGGCATACGGGAAGTGTGGACGATTTAGTCTTAATGGCAAACCTATGGTTATCGGACACGAAGCATCAGGGGTTGTGGTACAGACCGGAAGTTCTGTGAGTGGTCTACAGCCTGGAGACCGGGTCGCAATCGAGCCAGGGGTGTCGTGCAAAGAGTGCGACTTGTGCAAAAGCGGTCGGTACAATCTTTGCCCTGAGATGAGGTTCTGCGCCACACCGCCTGTCCACGGCAACTTGTGCAAATACTTTGTTCACGATGCTGACTTCTGTTTCAAGTGAGTGCTAAAATATAAGAAAGCATTGATGATTGCCGAGATGGTGTCATCAAATAAGACCGATTTTTGATAGAAGCCGTTATATTTATATATTTAACCATTCAAACAAACAACTCTAAGTGATAAGTTTATTCAAACGGACCCTTTTACAATCTCCTATGCGCTATACTCCTATCACTAACTAAGTTTAAACTTAGCTGATGTTTATATAACCGACAGGATTAACAACGTGAGATGTTAAAACTGCCACTCACTGGTTAATCAATCTTTCCCTTTTCTTTAAATAAAGAAGAATTGGACTTTCGCACAATTATTACGATTGAAATATTCAGCTAAAATTTGTCGCCACCCACGAAAGTCACAATATTAAGTAAAAAACAGACGATGTATCTATCACTATTTCTATAACGGCTAAATGCTTCGTGACATCTGTGCAAACAAGATCTCGACAACCCCTTTTTCATAACACACGTCACAAAATTTGTTTAGAGCCAATTTAAAGCTCAAATGCGTTTCACCATGTAGAATTATAAATACCCCATTATGGCCACTAACAAACAATCTAAACATATTACATGGCTTGTATATACACCTTGGAGTTTGTGATACTTCACCAACTGTATATTTTTTTGTCATAAAACAGATAAGCTAGTTTACTCACAACTAATATGTAAATGTGTTTTACCATGTATATAAAATAAGAGCATTTTATGGCTATTAAACAAACGGATTATACAGGTTACCTTCCAATGTGTCGGATGAGGAGGGCGCAATGATAGAACCTCTGAGCGTTGCTGTGCACACTTGTCGACGAGCTGAAATTTCAAAAGGCCAACATGTCGTAATCTTTGGTTCTGGGCCCATTGGAATATTATGTGGACTTGTTGCCAAGCATCACGGAGCGTCACAAGTTTTAATAGTTGGTTCGTTGTAACTAAGAAGTTTGCTTATTTAATTGTATCAGGGATTGTAGATCTTTTGTTTTCCCCAAGCTTTTTCTTAAAATCTTTGACTAAGTGGCTCATTCGCTTGGTAGGTGTCGCCACCCCTAATGATGAAGTCTGTGTAACTATACCACCTAATATCAGCGAGTAGGCTATTCGGGCTATCGTACGAAGCTGATTTAGTTAAGTAGAATTAATTGGTAGTTAAATGGATAGGATGTTCACATATTATTCCCTGTTAATTAGAAAGTACGAAGGAGCGTTGTCGCGAGGGAAATCGGGAAATTATTTCGTGCTTATCTTCGGGTAACCAAGGCCATTGGAGATTGTTAAATATGTGACTGAGACGTTTCGTGTAACAGTCTGCAACCGTACCGTCCAGAACCACGTGACATTTTGCAGACTACAATATACCATTAGTCCTCTTTTCAATTCCTATAGAATCCTTGAAATTAAAAAACAAGATTATGTAAATGTTTACAGACTATAGCAAGAACTACCTTTCCAAGCTAATAACTATGTTTTAAACTATAGGACAGAAATTACCAATTAAATGTGCCCACAGCAGTTTTTTAATACAACACATTTGGATAACAGATCTTGAGCGCAGTCGACTCGATGTAGCTATCGGGCTTGGAGCGGCTGATTTAGTGTACCAAGCAACCCGAGGTGACAGTGACCCTTTGGGGTTTGCGCAAAAATTACGAGAAGTGACAAAGGACGATGGATGTCACGCGGCATTGGAATGTAGCGGGGCTGATATTAGCCTCAAAACAGCAGTACATGTACGTTCTTTGCAATTTTTGTTAACAGTTTCTGTATTTTTATCCAGAATACAAAGTAAATAAAAATTAGAGATGTGACACGCATCGTGATTACGAGCATAGGCATGTGAATGTTGCAGAGTAGCTGCACTTTGCTGGTTTTGCTTATTAACTTATTTTACTTCCACCTTTGTGCCATGGAAGTCAAAACTATAAATATTCTTTGGTCGGTTATCCGTGTAAAAAAGTGTAACGGCAGCTACTACATACAAATGCCTATGCTCGTAATCATGATGCGTGTCAAACAATGTAAAATTTGCAGGTTTCAAGACCAGGTGGTTGTGTCTTGCTTGTTGGTAGGGGTTCAATGGATGTCCCGATGCCTATGGTCGTTGCTGGTACCTACGAAATAGATATTCGGGGAATTTTCCGATACGCGAACACGTAAGTTAACTAGTCTTCCTCTATGTGTTGGAAAATAACAACGAAGGGGTAACTTGTTCCATTTATATTGCTGGAGAGCTTACAATGCGTAAATATAATTCAGACTGTTTGGTAATATAATCAAGAGGCATTAGCCGAGTACGTAATTTTGTCGGCTAACTCATTCAGTATTAAAGGAAGGTAAAGCACATTTCTACAATCCATTTTAATAACTGAGTAACAATACCTGATGATGGCGTAACTTCCTAAGGAATAAACATGCTGTGGCAACCCTACGTAAGTGTTTATTTTACTTGGTGGTCGTCCAAAAACAAAACTGTCGCTACCTTGTCAAAAGTGACGCTGTAGTTAAAAATAAAAATTGCCGTCAAAAGGTAATCGGACGATTGTTGTAATTCCCCAGTGTTTTCTATCTGGAATAACCAAAAGCAACCTATTCTAATCTATGATATTCAGTTTCGATTCAGTCATTGCAGCGTTGTCAGCGACTCTCATTCTTCCGCAGGTATCCGGAAGCGATAGAACTTGTGGCGTCAAAGGCAGTTGACGTACTTGGCCTGATTACGCACAGATACTTCCTCAAAACTGCAGGAGATGCTTTTGTTACCGCGTCAAACCCAGCCGAACAGGCAATGAAAGTCATGATCAACTGTACGAAATAACGGAAGTTTACAGATTACTTTTATTTGAGCGCTTATCTTTAGCCGTTTGACGGGTATTGTAATCTACCACAAGTCCGCCCCATGGCTATTCTGATTGATGCGTGCTTTGTTAGGAATAATAAACGCGAATTACAAAATTTTCAATCACAATCATTCTTGGTTTTGAAATGACGGGTTGGTTTCGTGTGAACTTTCGCACGTAAGGTTATTCAAAAGCATTGCAGTTAAGGAAGAAGGAAGAGAGAAAAAATATTTGGTCTTTTAAAATCGTCGCGTAAGTACATGAAGTAAAATACTGAAGGTGTACAGCGGGGTGAACAACGCGCGTCCGCTAGAGGCAATGCAGCACCGCATATTTCGGGGAAAGCCCCGTCTACCTCGAACGTACGTGAGAAGCATATATATGAAGTGCCGGTCACTTCTTGCCGAAAGGAACCACCGTTAAGCGGAGTCGCCCATGTCGGTTTCACACCTCCTGCTGACCATAGAATATGAAAGGACACTGGTTTATGCAAGCGAGAAGTACATCGCGAAAGCAGATCTTGGTGAGTCCGGGTACGGCTCCTGATGTCAAACTCACATCAACCTCAGGTCGGAAGAGAGTGGGCCACCAGCAGATCGCCAGGTTTTCGCTCGACATTTTGTTTTCGCTCTCGTTGTTGCTTACACTATAATATAGAAATATTGTTACAAAGTAGAAGATGATTGATACTGCAAAAGGGGGTGCAACCCAGAACCATCTTGAATGTTTTGCTTAAAAGAAAAAGATATTACAGCGGTATGGTATGGTGTGCACTCGGCAAATACAGGATACGATGTTCAGATTGTTTCTTAAGAATGGGAAAACGCTATAGAGAGTTATCACACAGTCAATCGTTACGTAAATGAACATTATCATACCATCACATCGCACCGTTTGTCAGATTACCTCACGCCCACCGATGTGTTACCGGCAATGTATTATATGTGAAAAAAACATTTTTTAGTACGAGTACAAACAATTTTTGCACTAGATTTTAGTCGATGCCCGCTAAGTGCATTGTCCAAGGACACAACAGTATTACGTAAAAAAAAAGATTTTATTCAAAATCTCTGATACAAATGTTTAGAAAGTGCATTCTACTTCGTTCATTCCATGTTGACGTGTTCACCAGATTGCATGCAGCAATAATGATAGAAACTCATCATTTCACCAATATATCAATAAGACTTACTTTCTTAAATGCGTGCACAAAACTTTCAACGTCGCATAATTCGGGTAGGGTAGTTTTCGGATGACACCACGGACTGAACATAACATCAAGGAAGCATCAGGCATGTCTGAAAACAAACATTAAAAATATGATAATCGTGTCAAAACACTTGATTTGCTTTTAGTTGTATTTTTTCAAATCAAAAAATCTAACAAATCAAAAAAATCGAATCAAAACACAGCTTCCCTACATAATTACTAGACCACGTGTTAAAAATTACTCTTTGTAAAACCACATATAGACTGGACGATATATATTTTCTGCAAGCAAAACTGATTGGGTTCCCATGGTACCATAACACACTTAAAATACAATATACAGAAATTAGAAAGTTGTATATTTCCGCCTTTTTTGCCGCCCTGGTGCCACTTACTTAATGCCTCTTCAAGTTCGTCATGTATGTGGTAGGAAATAAGTGGATCTGGAAGATTCTTGTCGCTGAAGAACCAGGTGAGACAGCCGGTTATCGTCGATACCGACACCTCTGTTGGGTTGAATTCGAACGTGTTGTCTGGTGGAAAAGCGTTTAAAGTTATGGCCGTTTCTAACATAGCATATGGTGTATGCAGTTTACGGTATATGTTTGTCCATAAAAGTGGAAATTAAACAATACAACAAATAATCTGGTTGCCGGAACAATATTGGTAAACCAATAACCATTTATTCAAATATAATGAGCATTAGCACAATAAGTTATTCCGGAAATGTTACTGTGCAGTTAAATCTATTAAAGCCGAGTTATTACAAATTGATTGCCGAAAGGATATAAGAAACCAATAACCATTTATTCAAACAGAATGAACAATAGCACATAAAGCAGTTTTTTTGCAAATATTCTCATACAGTTAAATCTATTCGAAAGCGTGTGGAATTGTGGGTGCAACGTATAGCAGACGTGGTGATTTCAAGCCGACATGCTTAACCACATCAAGCAACACATTTTATCAGGGTGACTGTTTCACGATCGACCTAAAGTAGCAGGTTAATGTGCGGCTGAACAATGAGGAAACGCTCGTCCAGTCTATGACGACACACACGTTGGAAGACGTTTCAATTGATAAAGAAACAATGTAATGATATCACGCGTAAACAGCCATTCATCCAAGGAGCATGTAAAATTGTTTATAAATGGTGACCGAATCCTTGTAAGTTACACCTCACATACGAGGTAGATATGTTGCATACCGCAAGCGATTTAAAAAATATTGCAAGGGTTTTTTAAGCATTTTTTATCTAACATAAATATCGAATTTGCTCATAAATGGTTACTGAATCCTTGAAACATCGTCCCACACACAGGAAGGATTGAGGGCAAAATGCAATCTATTTAAAAACACGGATTTTGTACGCATTTGCTTATCCAACATAAACAATGCGTGGTGTGCTGCATACACAGTGGTGGCTTATCACAATAGCGAATACATCCTGAGACAGATGTGCCACCTACGAGGACATAATGACTCAATGACTAATTCAAGAAATATTTAACGAGTTGTTTGCTTATCCCACATAATCAGTGTATGTGGTGGTATAAATCAACCTGATCCACTATTGACATACAATTAAAGATTTCCAGGGTGGTTAATCGAAATTAGTAAGATGCATCAAAAAGATATAACTGAAACCAACACATTCTTTTTCATATTTTCCTTATATCAATTCAATTGCCAGCAGGTTACAAACAAACAACTATGACATGACTCATCATCTGTTTCATTACACCAGTAATTGGCAGACAGGAGGCATTGTTACAACTATTGTTTTTCAGCCGTGAGTTCTTTTAACACTTGCTACAGTTTTTTTTACAGCGAAAATTTTTTTTACTGAAAAATACACACTTCCTAACTTAGCTTGTGTGGAAATAATTGGTTA
>CH003306.1:17109-28167 GCA_000149265.1 Ciona savignyi | reverse complement strand
GACCTGAATGGGATATTTATATTTACCACGTAGATGGGAAAATAAATTAGATAAAACAGGATTTAAAACTATTTGACGCTACAGGTAATGCTAACAAGAATCATTTACCATTTTTTTATCATTGGTTACACAAATAAACAAATTCACAGAACTTCACCTGTGTGAAACTTCTTTTAGCAATTAAAGTAAAAAACTAATAAACACACTGTTGGGGTTGTCCATACCTCTTTTTCAGAGTTTGAGTAGCTAGCGAGGAGTATTGAAACAGGTAATCCTTGGAAAGGGGGGGGTTCAGTTTGTTCCGGCAGTGACATTACTGTGTTTTCCAAGCTATGCTCGATGTAACTAGGAGAATATAATTACAATTTAATTCATCTGAACAAGGATGTTGGTTATATTATGTCAGCAGTTTATTTATAGACAAGGATGGTTTAAATGTCAACGATTGGCTCAAGTACAAAGAAAAGCAGAAAAATGGCGCATATAATTAGCTGGAACAATTATGACAAACCTATATACATATATATATACATATATACATATAGTATTCTAATCATAAAGTTTATGGATGGATGTAAATTACACCCTTACATTTTAAACTGTACCCCTAGTATCACTAAAATTTGACCAAAATATATTAATTTAAACTTTCCTCACTTACATGAAAATTGAATATACTACCCATCAAAACTGATATAAAAATTGAATACTATATTTAAAGTATGACCAAACGATGTACTTTTGCTTTAATGTTAAAACAACAAGTTTGTAACTTTCCCAGCACGTAACTTACTGGAGAGATTGCATTGAGGAATAGACAGCGATGCACCCGTGTGGTGAAAATGACGAGGTCTTGAATGAATTGGCGAGCAGCCTCACATTACCATCAATGCTACGTAGTCGTAGTTGGTGTATGCATCCATCCAACGTGTATTCATCATCGGAGGAATGAACCTGAGATATTTGGGTTTTGTTGGTTTGTTTTTATTGTTTTATTAAAAGAACGAATCATTTGTACAATATGATACATGTTTTTGAGGAAAATGTTCCGAAAAATATTCTTTGATAGTGCAGTAGTGAGGTTATACCCTTACTTCACTTACATTTTTCACAGGTACTGTCATTTACCACTTGCAGTAATGCATACTGATACTGTCAAGGCTTAATTGGAAAAAATGATTTAAAAGTATTTGCTCCAAAAAAATAGAAAATAAACTAAGATTTCACACTTTTTGCTAAGATAAAATAAAAATAAAATTGAATAAGATTTAATACTATCCGCTAAATTATCACTAGAAGAATAATTAATGTTTAAGAAACAGTAAAACACATAGTGGTTGTCACAAAAAGGACATTTTCACAGAACACCGAAGCATTTACCGTTATTTCATTCGCCAGTTCATGAGACAAGCCGTCCGCACCGAGAAGAACAACATTGAGAGAATCAGAACCTTCCTTCAGCTGCCATCTGTTCGCTGGCGACTGCTGCACGTTGTTTTTGTGTTTTCCCGTTTTCTGGTCCCGCTTTACTTGCAGGACCCGGTGTAGACACTCTGAGCCCCACTGGTCAGCAGGTGGGTAAAGGGTTTCGGAAATATGCCTCGTCAAAATTTCATCGCGCTGTTTCTGGAGTTTGTCCATTGAAATGTACCTGCGACATAACATAGCGGGCATGATGATAAATTGTTGCATTAAACTTATTTTGTCTTGAAAATGGTTAAAATTATGACCATGAACAATATAAGTAGTAAAATCCTGTTTTAAATTCACTTAGCCCAAACTAAAATAAATTGTTCCAAGATAATACTTCAAATGCTTCAAAGACATAAAGTAAAAAAAGCAATTTCAAAACTGTCCATATATATTACTAATCTACATTCTAACTACAGATCTGATCAAAATGAACATTATTGATTATTTAATTTAATCTATAGGTATTGATATGTAAAAAAAATACTGGGAAGACCATATAAATTCCTTTTGACAAAAACAACCATAAAACACTTTGCCAGCAAAATATAATTGTCATTACTTTGCACTAAAAATACTAAATACTTCGACTAATTGGTATTCGAGAAATAATGTTAATATTTTAGATAAAACATTGAGCTTTCTAATTGCAAACAAATGTAGCGATACTGTCTGTTTCCTATTAAAGGGCATATGACAAATGATTATAGAGTAGCAGGAAATGTGTTCTTAAATATCAATAATGTTAGTAAATCAATATTACTTGTAGTTATCACTTGTCGGTGTTTAATGCATTTTTACATATTTTAGTTGTTTAAATTTTAAAATTTTAAATTAATTGACACATATAAAAAATTGCCCATTTTACATGTAGATGGCGCACACAAATTAACAATTTCAAATACTGCACTTTAAAAATATGGGCAACTATAATTTAATGTCACAATTTTATGCAACAGCTACACACATTACAGTCGTAAAGTTTCAAATGAATCCTCCCCTCAAATGAAAAAATTCATGTCTTACACATCCCTATTGCTCACTTAATATTATTCTTAGACATTTTTGTTCATTGGAATCTTGCTCAGTAACTTACCTTGGATCTTCCTTCAAAGCATCATGTATATCCATGTGCGTTGCGTTGTTGTCTGTCACAAATATATCAACTTTCTCCCAAAGCAACTCTTGGAAATCTTCTTTGGCTTTTTCAATAATTTCCGCCTAAATTATATTCTTATTTATAATAAACATATAGATAGGATAATTATAAATATTCCTGTAAATAGGAAAACACAAATGACCTTATCACACGGGTAATCGTTAGATCACATGTCGCCCACCGTCCAGTTGCCAGAGCAATTGCAGTGTGTTGTGTATGATTAAGACGTTCTTTTAATTGAGTAGTGCCCAATAATCCACTGGGTTCATGCTATGTTTGCCATTTACCTAGCCCGTGCACAAAACGTATTAGCTGGCTACTGGTTGAGAAACTGCCACCTTTCAACTTAGGGGGAAGCACTCATCCACCAAGCTATTCAGTAAAATGTTAGATAAAAGCAGTCCAAGAATCTGAGCATCATGAATGTTTATCAAGACTTGCTTTAAGGTGTGATAAAGAGAGATTAATCGTATCATTGATCAACAGTGAAATCTCATTACTTGCCACTCTCGCTACTATACCACTTTTACAGCACGGTACTTTATACTGTAAAAGTTATACAAATCCTCTTTACTTTGCCACATTACCTCGATCGTAATGGGTGGCATAGTAACAGGATTGGACTAATAATAAAGCTACAAAACAGTTAAAACAAAAACATCAATAAATGTACCTGAAATTGTTCATAAATCGTTGAAAGTTCGGCGTCACTAATTTCACCAATGAAAGTGTGTTGTTTAAAAAACTTCACAACATCATCCCAATCCCTACCTGGGGTCACCTGTTTGTTGGGGTGGGTTAGAAATGGGGACTTCGCTTGATTAAGTTGATCATGAAAAACTGGATAAAATTACAACGAATTCCAGCAATAAGATAAAAAACAAAATCTCTTATTTACTATTAGTAAAACATATATAAAATATTAATCCAACTGAAATATACAAATAATACTAGCAATGCTGCCTTTGGTGATACTACATTTAAAACAAAAGATCTTTTAATTATCTAAAATAAAACCTCAAAAGTTCGAAACTGTTATAAACTGCTGATGGACTTAAGCAACTACTAAAGCGAAAGTCATTAAAAGATAACAAATCTCAAAAGGTAAAGAAAAAAGCCCAACCACATTCGATGTAAAGCAAGACCAGGCAAACAGAACCAACCCTTTACAAAAAACATGAGAACATAAATTACACAACATAATGAATTATGAAACTACTGTAAATGTGATCAGATAGTTGAATGACAAGACCTCACTACCTTACGTACATCAACAGTGTTCACAGCCTATGTATACTAATAGTTACCGAAATGAAACTAATTACATGAAAAACGAAAACATGTGACAAAGTTTCAGCTTAAACTAACTTTAAATAAAAAAAATAATCTGGTTTTTAATTGTTGTATAGAAGGTAAGAACAAGTACAAAGTGCATTAATTTAGCTGTGCAAAACGGTTGGAAACACTTTGTAACACAAAAACTGTAGAATTTCTAAGAATAAACAAGGAAACTAAATTCCGTTTATTACCACTAACCCGCGGTGCGTCAAAAGATGTCAGTACAACGCACAGCAGTAGCATTAATAATGAAAGGTCACAGATTATAGTTTTTAATACTGCGTAATCATGAACCCAGATCAGTGAAAACCTTTTAACTGAAAATATTCAAATTTAAATTACATGGATCTGGGTTGTAAGTGTATTGGTTGTGCAAGGGCGTATTTAATGAGTTAAAACGTAGAAGACAAAGATGTTGACCCGACTGTGACCACGAATGATTTACAAAATTACCATGTTTGTTATTCTTTTTTAAGCACTTGTCCTATATTAAAAAATAAATATTGTCCTATGCAAAATTACAAGTTCAAAAATTACTTTTGCTACTTGTGTACTGATAAAAAATTATTGTTATTATACAAAGATTCCAAAAAATAAAAGTTTGATATATCCATACTATAAAGTGGTCACTGAAGTCCATTGATGACTTACATGATCCGAGATACATGATTTTATTGTTGCTTAGATACTAAATTTTAACTGATCAGCTCAAGTTTTTTTCAGTACAAGTCTACAAACTTAAGGTTATGCGCACAAATTATGTGAAAATACCAGGGGGTGACAGAGCAAATATGCACAGCAAGTTGGTAATCGAATGTACACATGGCGTCGTTTAAATTAATCACTCTAAAAATATAGGGAGAGTGATAAAAATTACGTAATGACAACGATATTAGATTTGAAATTTCGCAAGGTTTTTTGGAATATATAAACTTGAATTAACTGTAATTTGCTTCTTTAAACATAGTAAAAATGATCAAAATTGTGCTCAGAATTAAACTAGCACTGTAAAATAAAAGCACTTTGTGCCTTTTCCAAAACCAAATCCTTTCTACATAAATTTAAAAAGAATAAATAATTTAGTTTAATAAAATCAGGTTCTCAAAATCAAAATAAAAATAAAACTAAATTTTATAGCAAAAATAATATAATAATGGAACCGAAAATAATGGAACGTAAAAGCATGACTGTCATATCCATATCTTACCTTATACTGATTACAATTTGCATAGTTGAGCCATTCTAATGAAACTTGATTTAGTATGCGGGTTTTTAATATGAAATGATAACAAAAAAAACTGCAAAAATGTTTGCATGGCAATATCATTAGAATTTGTGTAAAACATTGCGCTGCAGCGATAGTTGTTAACATGTATTGGTTATCACAACTTGATGTATAGTGCGGAATTACCCTTGGTTGGGTTGTTATTTTCAAGTGCATTTAAATTGACAAGCACTGGTGTAGAGCAACTGTGTTATTCTATTGCCGAATTTCACATAATTTTGAACAAATGTTTTACGCTATTTACCCGAAAAAATCATACTTAGGATGAACATAGCAGTACGAATCGTCGAATATAATACTAAATTTTGATTCATTTAAACATAAATACATTCTTGCAGCCCTATGCAAACTTGCTTTTATTGTTGGAATGTTGTATTAAGCCAGGCTGTGCAGATTGTACTCATTGTGATTGCATTTACTGGCAGAACACACTTTGCCAAAAATAAAACTACTTCAACTAATATGGCTGCGTGTAAGTCTGTGAAGGACTTAACTTATCCAGTGATTTACAATTAATTCTTGTTTAATAAAATGATGTAAAGTAAACACAAATTAAATTACTGCAGTTATAGCATTAGAATTAATTATGCTTTAGCAAATGAATTCGATATAATATGAGCAGCAATTTTTAATATATTTAAAGTAAAAATTTGTGCGAATTGCAAATTAAAGGAATCCTAATCCTTATACGACAAGCAATAAAAATTCGTAACTGTAACTATTATAGAACTAGGACTGTAGCAGTTAAATATTCTAAAACAAAATATCATGAAAAGAATCCTTACTTGTGTGGATTGCGCAAGAAGTTCTCTAAACTTCTCCTTGTTCTCACAGATCCGCTGCTGCTCCTCCAAATCTCGACGATGAGCGCCGAAGATCTGCTGAGCCTCCGGAGTGAGAAGCAGCTCGTATGGGATTCTCCTGTCCTCCAGAGAGAGGATGTGGTTGTGCTCGTACCATGGAACAACCGGCCGACCATTCGTATCGTGGTTCACTGTGTCGAGCACTACTATCCAACTGGAAAATTGCGCCCGGTTAGAATTATATTGGACTGTAGAGAGTGTAGAAAGTCCAGAAATGTAAGTAACCCTGAGAATCCCACCTAGCCCATAGTGATCAAAGGTTTCTTATTTATAACATAGATATCCCATTGAAACGGATAAGACTGAGTAAGCCAGATAAACTGTATTAAGTGAATACAAATTTCATGACCTATGTTGAGCAGTAGTTAGCTGTATTATCAGGTCGATTTAAACCCAGTTTTGGAAACTTCACTTCTTTGCCACAATCATTTCAACTGTTCATTTAAAATAATCATTCAAAATCTTACGAACAATAAAATACCAGGAAATTTAAACACACACACACAACTAATTATCCTTATGATTGGCCACAATCATGATGATAGTAACAACAAAACTGATGTCGTGTATAACGGGTTTCGCACCTCAGGTCAAATAATAAAAATGGTTGACACATTGTCCGATAGCACAACTCTTTTCTAAAAAAGTCTTGCTTGCTTTATTAGAATATGCAATCTAAATTATTCAAAATGGTTGGATGGAACAGAAGAAATGAAATGACAATGTAAAGTACTCCTGAAGCACTTTTATCGCTGGAGTAGTACTTGAGATACTAAACACTGCGCTGTTTTTCAATTATCGATGACACTTGCCGTGTGAATAGTTTAATCTAGCACTTTATCCACCTAACTATACATTTCAATACTTAGTCCATTAGCGCGAAATCAAGAATAAATTACCAAAATTTGCATCCATAAAAACACATCTTATATACGGAATGTGAAAAGTAAAAATACCACTGTGTCCGTACTTTTAAATCCACCACTGTATAACAAACCTGTGAAACTGCTTGCTTTTTGACATTTTTTTCAAGGTCTCATTCCACGTTGGTCGGAGGGATGCAACATTTGGGAGAATTAGTTTCAGCGCGCGTGGTAGGTAACGGAGATATTTCGATTGCAAGCTTATACGGTATTCGTCACGTAGCCGGTTGACATGTCTGCGGAAGATTTTTGATGCCGCATTTTGTCCTGTATTGCACAAAAAAATATGATGATTAACTTAGCCTAAACTTGTTGTTAAATGAGCCCCTCTCTTACAGTACTAGTACATTAATGACAAAATAAGCATACAGGTTTAGTTATGTTTATTTTTAGGTTTGAATTAAATTATGTTAGGTCTTACTATGCATTTTAATTTTCAATAGAGCTTTAATGTGAAAATGATGGAAAAACTTATTTGCTAAATTGCTGTAATGCTTAGCGTATGTAACAATTTTCCAACTCCATAGATGTATATCGGCCAAATCAAACATCTTAAAAACTTTAAAATAATGAGAAAATCTGTTTATAATATTCGACCCAAAATTGAATATCACTTCTAAGGCAATTATGTGAACAGTCTGATAAAAAAAAACCATTCTTGCCTTCCAACTCCACGAAATGTTGGTACTGAGTTTCGCTTTCTAAAGTTTTCCTGGCAGTCGGCCACGACTCATCGTAGTGGACAACACTGTCAGCAAGCAGTGATTCCAGTTGTTTTTTCGCGTCTTTCAGTAATTCCTTTCGAGCATGAGCAGCATCGTCAAAGGATACAATCTAAAGTAACCATTGGTTAAAAATAATAATTTTATAACACATTGTGTCAAGATGCACAGTATTAAAAAACTCATTTAAACTAATTTTATTTGACTGAATGTCAAGATTGATACTAGTAGCTGACATTACTTGAAATAGGATAGGATAGGATATTCATGTTTATCCCCGTGAATGGGAAAACCCCAGGGGTTATCACACGGGCAATCGTCAGATCACCTCGCGCCCATCGTCGGGTTACCGGAGCTATTGCAGTGTGTTGTATGTGATAGACACGTTCCTTCAATTTGGTAGAACCCATTAATCCGCTGGGTTTAGGCAATGTCCGTAAAGTGCCTTGCCCAAGGACACAACCGACTAGTTAGCGACCAGTTTCGCACCTGCAACCTTTCGATTGAAAGGCGACGCACTTAACCGCTAGACCATCGGGCCGGACTTACATTAATACATTAAATCATAGTCATAAAATCCATAGGCTAGCATAATTAAAATTAAAATACACTATTAGTCTGTTAAATCAGTACTGGTACAAATAAGTAAAAAATAACTAAAATTTTAATTTTTTGGTAAAGATCATTGAATGAAAATATGAGAATGCTTCGTGTAGTATCCAATTATCTCATAGTAATCAAACTTCTAATTGATGAAAATCCTCTGTAACGGAAATCACCTTTGTCTTTGAGCGAGACTTGTCAATGAGCTGTGCGAGAGTGAGAAACGCTTGCGTGACGTTGATGTTCTCGGATGCCGAGGTTTCCACCACTGGAATCCCGTTGCTTCGCTTTCCACCACAGCTGGCTGCAAACTGAGTTCCCTCAGACACGAAAGGAGCCACCTGCTCGTCGCACTTAGTGAGGGCGAATAAGATGGGCTTCTTCGTCTTGGCGAGGTAATGATAGACATTTTGTACGAAGCGGACCTAAAAGTTATTTAAAAAAACGTGAAATTTCCAAATAAAATAACAAAAATTATCTATGTATGTAGGGATAGACAGACCATGAACTTTAAGGTTAAATATTCTCTATTTTTTAAATTTGCACAAATACCTTTGTTGAATTATATTATAATCTTATTTACAATGTACAACACAAAACACTGTTTTATTATTACTATTGTTTACAAAATCTTGAGCTTTCATTGTTTTGTCCATTCTTTAAATTTCCCAAAATATTTTGTAAAACTAAAAACTCTATCTCTATGTTATATTGATTATAAAATTACATAAGCTATCACATTTTATTTGTTAAATTGTTATATATCACTTTTATCAGTAAACAAAATTACACTATTAGGAATAAAGTAATGGAAACAAACTTTGTTGATTAAAGGGAAACTCTAAATTTAAAACGCAATCAATTTTAAATCAAATATACCTAGTTTTCAATCAATACTTAATTAAAGATAAAAGGGGTTCATTAAGTACTTTATAATATAATTTTGTCCAACTAATTTGAAATTGCAACATTAACAATAAAAGCAGAGTCTGCATTTAACTCCGTATGATGTAAACAACTGGTCTGAGACAATAATAAAATATTATTACAACCTGCTAACACAGCAGATAATATTAAACTGTTTTGGGTGCAGCAATTAGAAGGACAGTTTTGAAATTTTATAATGTAAATAGGGTGCTACTAATATGACATTAAATATCATGCTATAGGTGTTCCTTTTATTTCTGTTAACTTTAAGGATGATCACCCTTATTTATTTTGACCAAAAACTAAAATCGAATAGACTAAACAGATACCATATTAAAATCTTTTCAAAAATTGCTAAATAAGCATTTATTATTAAAGGTTTAAACTTGTAAACAAACTCACTTTACATGTAGGTTAAAAGCATGTTGTTTAATAGGCATCGTGGAAATAGAAACAAATATAAATGTAAACCGTTTAAAGACAGCCAACACCCAGTAGTTAGGGGCAATTGAGTGACATAAATTAGAGAAAATGACCCAGTGTTCATGCATTATGTAAACTAACTGGTTTTAGTAAACTGGATGTCACTGGCCAGTCTTGGTACACTGGGAAATACTTTAACCCGATAAACAAAAAATAACGAGGACCTGGTCGTCAATGGATCGATTGTTGACGAAACTAACGTCAAAACAAATGATAAATCCATCGATTGTTATTTTCCCTTCTGGCATCAGTTTGATATCGAAATCGGATTCAATACCAAGCTGGTCGGTACATATGTACATCATTTTTTCAGCTGAGGAAATCTAAAAATGAATAGGTTTGAAGGTTAAGCACAATGTCCCACACTATATAGTGGTAAAGAACAGCGACGAATGTTTATAGAGTGCCTTTGATTATTTGCACAATTACACATACCCCTATCCAGTTATTCTAAAATCAATACAGGTACCGTACTATAAAACAGGGTGAAACTAATATGAGTGTATAAATACATATAAATGTAACCACATCATGCTATGTTACAAATTGTGCAATAGTAATACAAATGTTAAACTAACAAAAACAGATGTGTACATTGTTTGATGAATATAATCAATATAAAAGCAGTTTTGGCGTCAGGCTTATCCACTAATCAATTCTATGTGAGTGTGTAAAAATGACAATACATGGTCTACCTTAGCCTTACCCAGTAAATGTCTTTTTAAAACATGGGTAAACAAACTAATCAGTAATGACACACAATTCTGGTTTATTGATGTAGCTATTCTATATTTTTCCCACATGTTAACTGAGTTCATTCTTTTAAAAAAATCATGGCCAGAAGAAACTTTCTCCATACTACTGTTCATTATTCTGTCTCTATTATCTCCCAAAAATGGAAGAAATAGACACAACAGAGTGACTCACTTTTGTTTGAGCGCACCGTTTCACGTAAAGTTGGTTGGAGGACGACCGATGGGGCTGATATGACTGATCATCAATAAACTCGGTTTGCTCAATTACATTGAATTTGTAATCTAGGCCATTGTCATCCTGCAATAACAAAGGATTGGTTGGATGCATGATATAACTAAACATTGCGTATGGCGTTGTGGTATGTCTAACAGATTGTAATGACATATATTATATTATTATAACATTTCATCATTTTGATTTTTACATTAGTATTAATGTTAAATGTCTATGAAAGCTTTAATCGTCAATAATTATTAGGCAATTACCTATGTTGTGTTCAATTATATATATATATATATATATATATATA
>CH003306.1:2554-17009 GCA_000149265.1 Ciona savignyi | reverse complement strand
TCTGATGGGTTATAATGACTTATAACATTTTTATAACATTTCATCATTTTGATTTTTACATTAGTATGAATGTTAAATGTTGTCTATCTAAGCTTTAATCGTCAATAATTATTAGGCATTTATGTTTTGTTCAATTATATGTATATATATATATATATGTATGCTATGAATTTATTTGTATAGGCTATGCCATAAATAAGTCATTTTTTACAAAAATGGCATATGTATTATTATTTGTAAACAAATTTTTCTAGAAATTAAAATGGAGAAAAGGTCAATAATATTCATAGGCCCGCCCTTAGCATGTCGGATTGTGCAGCATAATATTCAATAACTCTCAAATGTGCGTATACCACAAATATAAATTTCACCATGCATACCTTTTTTGTCACATCTCCCCAATACAAAAAATGGTCATTGTTCACTACTCTTCCACCAAAATCTGACTGACTGAGAACCGATGTGTGATCAGGATAATAATTGTCAGCTTCTTCTCGAATAAATCGGTTGCAGAGACACGATTTGCCAACTCCACTTGTGCCTTTTATCTGGGATTACATTGGGGTTTAATCACCAACATGTATTACACAACCGGTAGACACCACATGCAAGAGGATTAATTCTTCATTAATCTTTCTCCAATAAAAAATAAACACAAGTAATATCAATAAGTAATATTAAACAAATTGTGTTTTTATTTGATTGTAAACTTTGAGAAGCCACAAAATATTTTTTTAAATGTGGGATTCCTATTAAGATTAACATCATACCGGTAAGTTAGTTATGCCACGATCAGACTTAAAGTTATTTGAGAACAAACATTACGCAATAAAAGGGTGCCACATTGCATAGTGAAAAGCAAGCAGACATACTGTACATATTGGTTTATATTCTAAAACAAAATGTGTGTGTAATGACTATTCGATATTGAACATTACATTAAAGATTCATTAATGTACCATTAAATGTTATTTTATATTTACTATTTTCATTCCTGGCAATTTGTGCGAAGTTATTGCTAAATAATATACATAAGGTTAAAAATGCACAATGCAATATAATCATGCCATTCAGTCGACACTTTAGTATGGTACTAAAGTATATTGACAGTTTTGTTTTGATACGTCAAATTGTAGCAATTTTTACCCATTTGCAATGACAAGTGTATTAGAATAAGTCCTACAATGTAGGGGCAGAAAAACTTGTATTGGATTAGATTCAAATTCATGATTCGTAATAAACTTGCGAGGTCTAACCACTGAACTACCAAGTCTCATGGCTCTAAACCATTTCCCGTCAACTGGCTTTAATACAAAACCAAAATCGGTAAACAATTTTCATCAGGAATTGCTTCTGTATGGTATTGACAAGTAGAAGACTGACATTTAATTTTCCTTGACACAACAAGTACAGACACCTGGGCAGCTCAAAGTTAACCTATTTTTTAATAAGTTAAATATTCTTAACGAACCGTTATTTCACAGCCCTTATACAAATATATACCATAGCCATGTACCCTATACATTATATGACATAGGTGTATTGCAGGATGTTTCCTACAATGTTAAGTGTCAACATTTTGTTAGTTTACCTTTGTGTACCGGTACATATAAAGTTACTTACTGTAGTATGTATATTATTTGATATTACTAATGTATATTATTTGGTATTAAATTTTTATTGATTCGTTTAAATCCACTAAATTAATGTCTGTTAAATGCCTAGCCTGAGACAAAATCATGCAGAAAATTAGCCTGATTTAAGGTCATGGCCACCGCTCATACAACCGTTCAGTAGAACAGTCCGATAACCTTCTCAGTATAATTTATAAGTAAATATCAAAACATTTTTCTACCTGTTCAGTTCCTGACAACCCCACAACTGCAACATTAAAAACACTCTTTCGTTTTTCTTTTGACATTGCATCACATTTGAAATAAACAACATGGATATAAACCTATTTATCTCATCTGCATTTAAAAAGCAAAACCTACATATTACTTTTGTATACATTAAGTTAAAAAAATATAAATGTTACATTTCCAGTTACCATATAGGCCAGATGGACTCACTACCAGAGTCAATTGTATTGCAAAACTACACGAATTCTTTAATTGTAACATATGCTACTGTTAGTAAGAGAGCTATACTTATAGCATTGCAACAAACTTAGCTTAGGTACATAAATTATAAGCAATATAAAGTATAAGTGGAATTTAACAATTTCCAGTGTTATTACTACCCACACGCCCCCTGTAGTTTCCCACACGGGGATAACTTAAACCTGGACATTAAAGTTGCTTAAGCTAGCTTAAAGTGCTTTTAAGTTGTTACTGCAAAATTTAGCGTTCATCTTCACTGTAGTTATTCCTAAACATTTGGGCAAATCATGACAATTAAATCTCGACTTGTTAAACCTAGGCCTAAATAAAAAAAACAAACAGTGTTAGTAAAAACGTCACAACCCTCGACGTGAACGTGAGCCGTGGTTTACCTTTATTAGGATACCACCCGGATTGTTGTTAAAGTACTTTAACCCAAGTCAAAGCGGTTGAATTTAAAAATGTATCACGAATACGCGTTTTTAATCTAGTTATCAGTGACTAAATCATATGTATGACTTACAAAAAAGTTGTCTTCATTAACTAATTTCCCCCTCTACCTAAATGCAAAAGACACCATTAAGTTAATTACTATACCAAGAAGTAAATCGCTAATAAATTATAGAATACTAAATAGTACTGCCATTACTCGGGTTTACATTCCTACCAACTGTTTGTCAAATGATCACACAATCTATATATATCTATATAAGTTTAATTAGGTATAAGTCGATATAACCGTGTACAACACACTGAATAGCTACAACAACCCCTACGCATTCGCGAGGTAATGTGACGGTTGCCCGTGTGATAACGCTGGGTTTAGACATTGTGCTAAGTGCTTCGCCCAAGGGTTCGTTCCTTGCCCAAAACCTGCGAACCTTTACGGCGACGCACAACCCTACCAAATTACTTGGTAGGAATATATAGCTGTTAGAGCAGGGTCTATAGCCTAGTACGGTATATCACCTCGCGCCCATCGTCGGGTTACCACAGCTATTGCAGTGTGTTGAGTATGATAGACACGTTCCTTCCATTTGGTAGAACCCATTAATCCGCTGGGTTCAGGCAATATCCGTAAAGTGCCTTGCCCAAGCAAGGACACAACCGACTAGCTAGCGAGCAGTTTCGCAACTGCAACCTTTCGATTGAAAGACGACGCACTTAACCGCTAGAGGCTAGACCAACGGGCCGGACAAAAGTTTTTAAGTTTCTCACGTAAGAAGGTGGCAAGACGTTTACTTGTACAGCCTACATGACTGTTATCTGTATTTTACCTCTAACATATTACGGCGCGGTTATTCCTCTCTACTAACTCTCCTGTTGCCAGCATCATTATGGGTACCGTTTGAAAAGTGGACACACAATTGTCAGTTTTTCTCTCTAGACGATTAACAAGGATGTCCTGTTATACGTTCATTGACTGATTAAATTATTTGAATAGCGATTTTTAGGAATGTTAAATATGGCGTATAATCAATTCATAGACCCATGTTCTATGCCGGAATTGACGAGTGGCCCTCTCTTAGTCATGTTTTTGCATTAGAAGCATTAGTCTTGGCGCCGGTGTTCCCATTTAACCGTCCAGTTTTGTAAAAGTTGTATTGAGCTTAGTAAAATAAAGGTGTTTATTGTACATTTCGTAGCTTTTAAACGCCACCTAAAAAAAGATGACATTGTCCAGACTAGGTGTAGATGGGTAGAATTATCGTCGTTTAACGAGTGAAACTTTACGAAAAGAAATAAATTCGTTAATATTTTATTCGTAATAAAGCGGGCTACTTGTATACCTACCTACGATCTACACGTTTTCATGGTTATAGAAATTAACTTTCTCACTCCCAGCGGGCACATATTGTTCCATTGTTTAGATCCAGACTGGCTTTATTTTCATGGCGGCAAAGTAACGCTACCCTTTTTCCCATTGCATTGGTTAAGTCAAGTCGGAGAATCTCACGAATCGGTGACTGCAGCATGACTAAAATGTTCCGTAAAGCTGAGTGGCAATGTGTTGCGTAATACAGAAATGTTTTTCACAGAAACGCAAATGAAACCCGCTAGTTGTGTTCACCAAAGCCATTAATGTCCCGACCTCAGATAGTTCAGAAAGTATAATATATATTAGTTTTAAACGGTCTAACGTAAAATTCAAATTAGTTATAAGTTGGCTAGTGGGAAAGAAGGCAGTGAGAGTCATAATACACAGTGCTTACAGATCGTGACGTTCAAGAACGGTATGTAGTACTTTTATCTTAAGTACGTAGGTATATCGCGTGTAATAAACAAATTAGGTCTTGGTATTATTTAATTAAATAAACCCAACACTAATAATAGTGTCTCTATATAATATGAAAGTTATTACAGATATGCTATATTGCTATAAGCTTGAATAATAGAGTAAATAAATAAAGCACAATAAAGTTGTATGTCTAGATAGCTTGTTTGTACGTGTAAGATATACCGAAGGTGAAAATAAAGAGATAAAGATTCTCGCATCTTGAGTCGCACTGCGATTTCCCTGCAGACGACCGATTATTTCTATTGTGCGAGACATTGTACAGCTGCTCCTTCGCTAATAGGCATATGTAGGTTATAGATCTCATTCAGTGAAGTCGCTTGGCGAATAAGAACATTAAACCTCGTAAATCGGGCGCAAACGAGTCATAGACGATCTGCAGAAAAGCACGTTAGGTTTTACCTCACATAAATTATTTACAATAGACCAGTAATCTAATTTTTTCTCGCAGGTTGAAATTGTTTTTTTTTTATACAGCGATAAGAGCAGCGATTGAATCGAATGCAGCACAATTCTAGAACCATTTAGTTAGAATGTCTCTTAGGCATATTATTATGTGATATAAAATAAGGTTGTTTAAATATTTAAAATAGACAAAGGTCTTACAGGTTACTTAAATGTTATTTTAAGAAAATAAATATGAAATTTGTCAACCATTTATCTCATTTGAAAATATATTGTATGAGGTAATGTAATGAGTTTATATCTATAACATTGTAAACAGATGTTTGTTTACTTGTATTAAGAAGTACGGGAATTCATTTTGTAAAAACGTCACAATAATTTTATAATTAAAGTCATCTGCGCATTATTATGCATCTTGCAAAAGTGGGGTAGTATGTAAAGCTACAAGTGGAGTTAATTTGCAGCTAATCTTATATTAAATGTGTTTTTATTTATATAAGGCATTTTAAATTATTTAGAAGTAAAGCTCACGAGTTTACGTAAGGCGCTATTTGATATTTTTATTAAATTGGCAAACAAGTCAAACGTATCCTACCGGTCTAAAATATTTAAAAATCGAATTTTGGGTTTTTATTGGAAGTAAAATGTAAGACAAAAATTGAATATTTTTTTACTACGGGTGGAATTGCGCAAGCCAGAGTCATGTTTATTCATCGTCTGGTATCGTATTTTAGGCGCGCCAGAATAAACGTATAACAAAAACTGTTTACAAAATTATATCTACAATGCACGTTAGAGTATGGTTGTTGTGTGTGATTTGTGATTATTGTGTTATGGTCTTGGTTAAAGTTGGTTTTCCCAATTTTTGTGTGTCTCATTTTCTCCCATAAGCGTTGTTCAATATATATGGCATCGGTATATTGAATAGAGCAGCGTGGTCAATCTATAGATCCGAGCTTTCACAGTATCAATTTAATTTGTATTTATGTTACAGTCGGTATTTTTATTTTGAGCAAGTATAGCATATTATAATATTCGCAAGACTTGTGTAAATCAAGCTTACAAGACTTGTCGTGTGAAATTTATTACGACTGCAAGAATTCATAGATACTTTACACAAATGTTTATTAATTGATGGCGTCTTGCCAGTGTAGAAATGCTTACAGAGAAATAGTCTTAATATGTGCTGTGGTGGCATAATGGTAATGGCTGAATACTGAAGTAAGAAAGGTTTCGGGTTTAAGAACCGGATTGAAGGTTTTCACTGTACACACTATTCTGGCGGTAGAGGTTTTGGTGGATAGTACCACACACGCTGGATTTCGTAAACAATATGGAAAATGAGTATTCCTTCGCTGAGTTTCAATTGGAGAACAACTCAAAATATAGTCTGAGGCGGTAGCGTCTCTAAAAATTTTCAAGGGGGGCGTGTATTCATAATCCGGATGTTTGGTAAGGACTGTTTGGCCCACGTCCAATGCCAACTTGACCGAAAAAAGAAGACCCATGACTCCTTGATGAATTTTTCGTTTATATGTTTATGATAACACCAAAAGAGAATAACCATTAATTTTCAATGTAAATCGCAGGTCGGCTATCAATTTAACACAAAAAAAACAAAATTTATTCTAAACTTACACGCGTCAAACGCCTAAAAAACTAAATGTACATTAAAATGCAACATATGGTCTTTTTTAAACAGTTTAACTGCGAAGCATGTGTGAACTGTTGAAGTCTAGAGACAACGTTTAATATATTTTTTAAACGACCAGACCACATTCTGATTTATATTGAAAAATAATGATTTATTTTTTCTTTATTGCTATGTAGCTGAGAAGTGTCGCCCGAGTCATCAAAAAGATACACGCGACTTCTCTTTGTGGTGGGCGTTGAACGGTTACCAAACAAAAAAACATAATATTTGTATAGCCTATTAATAGCATATTAGGCTTTGACCTCATAAAACGGTTCTATGGAAACGCCACTGGTCTGAGGCTTTTTGATAAGAGGTGTAATCATAGCTAAATAGCACTACAAGTTAAAATATTTAAAAAATTGCTAGAAGGGATTATAAACTTTTTTAAAATAAAAACTAGTAAGAAATGAAAACTTAGTGACGAAGGCAGAATATTTAATAAAGAGTGGTTGTAAATTTTTTTTAGAAAAAGAATAATAAAAAGTCATTAATATATGTTGTTTGCAAACAAACAAATGCCGTAAAGAAAAATATAACTACAAGCGATATTATGAAACGCTTCGAAAGTCACGAATTGATATTGCTATCCGCCTTAAGAATATCAAAAACAAAAGAAAATTTTTAGTAAAGGTAAAGATATACAGAAATTTATACCAATCCCAAACCCCCGTTAACTTTTCTTAAACTAAGGTAATGCAGAACTTGTTACTAATCTCACCTGACGTAAATGTGAAATACAAAGAATTTTAACCAGTTGGCATTTAATTTGCGTTTTCCCGTTGTTTAATGTTTTCGTATTTTAGTATTCTGCCAAATTTACTATATTAAAATGACGTGGTTAGAGCGCGATGGTTGATATTTTTGGCAAAATATAATGCTTCAACCTTGCCGTGATGGTAGTCAATGACATCCGCAGTATGTTCCCTTCATCTAGTATTTTTTCACGAAATGCATGAAAGTTAATTAAACAAATGAAAATAAATCGTGTTTTGCTCGGTCCAAAAGCAAGTTTCTTACAAACGACCCATGCGCTATAGTAGCTATGTTTTTAACTGCCGGTCTTCACAAAAGAGGCGTGCGTTTATTTGTATAAAATTATACGCTGTAACCAGCATGAGTATGTTATAATTGATGTGTAAACACCTTAAGGGTCGAATGTCTCTTTCAATATTCGCTGTTATTGTGCTTTGCTGCCATTCAGCTTCATAGTTTCAATTTCGGTAACTCCTAATAATAATTATGTTTAGTTAGCTAGTCCGCAAGGAAATTTTCACAAGTATAACAGAGAGCCACTACACTAGAAATAAGAGCCACTACACTAGAAAATAAGGCGGAAATATTAGTGTAAAATTCGGTCTTCAAATACTTAATTCAACCATTTTGTTTCAACCATCACTTTTCAGAGTTTTACCAGTTTTTAGAAGGCCAAGGGTGTTGGTAGTTTGTGCTTTTATCGAAGTTGCTGGAATAATATGGGCGGTGTCGATTCTGTTCCTCAAGTAAACGAAGCCGATCAAACCAGTACAGAGGAAACGCAGAATATGGAGTGGGTAAATTTCTTGGGTGAACTTATACACGAGACGACTTCCATGAAAGTTTGGCCGAAAGCACTGAAGAAAAACGCAAGAGTTTCGGCCAGTATTGAAACTGAGGTGATTTCGTACTATTTTTTTGCTAAACGAAAACATTTTTTGATAAAGTAACCAAGAAAAGTTTAGTGAAACAAAAACAATATGAATCATACATGCATTTATCTAGGACAGATTTGTATATTACTCGTGTATATATAATGTGTATATAATCTTTATATAATGTGTATATAATTAAATAAACGTGTATATAATCTTTTCAAGTTTTATACTGACATATGCATTACAAATAACATCTTTAATATACTGATATAAGTCTGGTGGATTTTCCAGAATACATAAGGTGTACGTGTACGACAACACATTTCTCAATATCGATTAGAAAACGATTGAAACTTCTGATTATCATCGATCAGTCGGCCATTAGGATTTTTAATTGATATGTCTTTCCTAAATTTATTTTTGAAATTCGTTTAATTTAATAGTGCTGTCTGCTTCAATTGAGTCTTGTGTTTTATCTCTGCAATTTTTTTCGGAAACCGTGTCGCATTTCTAATCGCATTCGCCAATTTACATATATAATGCATACATGAGTCAAGACAACTAGCTGGCGCAGTACCGATGACTCGAATGAGCGGTTTTAAGTTCATTTAAATTAAAATATATATTGAGTTTCGGATGACTTATGAAGTGATTATAACAATCATATGAAGTGATTATAACAGCGTGCTTAACAACTAACATTTGATATTTCCAGGAACGTAAGTGGGTCGTGTGGAAATCAGACAGCAGCTTTCACGTGGTGTTCGGAGTACCCCATTGCAAAGACCCGAAGAAGTATTTCTATATGAAGCCGTCAAAACGTAGCAAAATAAGGGATCTAAAATTCAAGCTAGGTATAGGCAACGACCCGACTAAGAACCCCCCAGGAGAGATGGACAAACGAGTGTTTGTCATGGAGTATAACCCGAAAAACGGCAAAAACGTGTTAAGGCACTTAAGAACAAACAAATACCTGTTCTTAACAGAAAGCGGCAAACTGGACATGAGTAAGAACGAAGAAAAGGCAAGTAGGTGGGAGATAACAGGCGGTGCGAGATCGACAAACTAAACATACTGTAGAACATTTTGTTGCTGCTATATAATTACATTATCACATTCCACCTTTCTTCAATTCGACATGCATATATAACATGATATACAGGGATATCACGTACTATATATAATCCAAACAACAAATTGAGAGTCAAAAGGCCACCATTTTCTTCACCATAAGAATTAACATTGCTCTGTACTGAATGTAACTGTGACACACGATAGACTTATAATGTTATTGCGTTTACCCCATTTATTTTCATTTTTAAAGTTTCTTTTTCGTCTTGCCTGGTGGTGTAAAGGGTTAATGCTCTCTCAATAAAATTATACGAGAGAAATATGGATGTCGAAAATGCTTTCTTAGTAATCGATTATCTAAACCAGAGCCGTATGTGAAGATAGTAGCGACATTCAGGTTACCCGCAAAAACCGCATGGGAATACAACCGTGTCTGATCCATGTTTGCCACACATTAGAAAACTTTGAGGTTATACAGCAGGTTGGTTAACTGTCAAGCTTCGCTTGCGAGGGTGTATTTGGAATGAAAGTTTATTTAGCAAGCAGGGTATACTTATAGTGGGGTTGTTACCTTTATGGAATTAAGACTTAAAGGCAGCGTAACAACAAATTGTGTCTTTCCTTTACCCCGAGTTGGCAATTGGATTAATACCGAAACGTTTCGATTAACTGCATAATTTATGTGTAAATATAATTGTACATAAACACCGTATATATTAATTTTCCACAAAGGGGGTTGACCCAATGTCATTGGCCGTCATTTTTGGATCTGTAAAAACTACAATCAGCTGAGTTTATCGTACCGGGCCATTCCATATCTGTTGTTTTTACTTGTTGGGAGGCACAGTGCGCCGTACGCTATGCATCATTATCTATAGTCGAAACATATACGACTTGTATGTCTAATCAGCTAGCTCGTTTAACGAAGGTAGGACAAATCGAGGATGATAGGCCTATTTAACATAGAAATCTTATAGAAAAGGATATGAGTATACGTAAAGGGGTAGGGAGACCGAGTCAAGTTTCGAACCAATGATGGGCTCGTCACTATAGGACAGTTTTTTTTTTGTATAAGAGTCGATATATGTATCGGTCGCGTTAGCCATTTGGCCACACGACGGTACTATAATCTCTCGACTTTTTCAAATCAATTGTCCAAATGGGAAAGTGGCGCCATCAACCGTCGTGCTTATATTGTCGGGTCTGTCGGGATTTCTCTTGGGCTATTTGAGTCCATTTTAACTCTTCCCTGTTTAATTTGTAAATTTACAACTGCCTATAAAATTTGAATTAAAAATTTCGTTCAAGTCCCGAAATATCGAATGAAAATAAAAACACGGCGTGAAAAATGCAATAAATACGGAAAATGACTATCGTTATAAGATCACCTATCTTCGGAAATTTTCCTTGCGAAATTTACTTTTAGTTTGCAAAATATTCAATAAATATTAGCAAACACCTCTAAAAAGTTTATCGCAATTGATTATTTTGTTTATATAAGGTCGTTAAGTTAGACTGATCACTAGTCTGGATGGAATAAGATTTGGGAGATTTTCCGTAAAACAATTTAAGATAGATGTACAATTTTGTTTGTATACTTATTCTCTAATGGTTTATTTATGTTTTAGGCGTCCAGCTACTTACACGTGATAATCGTGGATTAAAATAACATATCAGCATGTATTCAACATATTGAGTTACATTCCTGAAATTTTTATCCTTATTAAACAATTCTGTATTGCCTAAACATTTTTCACAAAATATGCCTGTCGCGAAGGTAAGGAAAAAAATAATAAAAACGGGGCGAAATGAAATAAAAATAATATGTGTTTCCTTCGGCTGGAAAGGAACCCATAATTACGGTATGCACATTTCCACCAACGTGCATGTCTATTTCTACTAAGGTTTTTAGTAAAAACGTGTTTGTGGATATGAGTCAACGAAAACGCAATTAAAACGAACCGCACGGGATGCGATTACTAGACTTAGCCCAATATTAACAGTGGATCCAGAAAACAAATGTATTTTAGCTCAATAGAAAAATTACTGCAAACCGAGGTACAGAGATGGTGCACAAGCTGTACATAATGAATTAGAAGACACACTAGCTTATTTGGAATTCTCACTGTAACATATGAAATAGAATGAATACAAGACTGCTTTAGTGAATTTATGCAGTTTATGGATATCTAACTAAAAAATATAACTTGTTGTAAAAATAATAAGGAAAATAGTATTATGTACAGTTTTCTGATGATAAAAATCTGCTAACAGACATAAAAACCACAATTCATTAGGGATTAAAACTTTATCATTGTTAGAACCGAAACTATAAGTTGTCGTGTTTATGTTGATTTAAATTTTTTTTTGCGTGGCCAGTATAGTTTACTTAACAACGTCCAAACTGCTATATGTAATCCTACGCATGAATATCCTATACATACAAACTGCGGAAGTAATGCCGAACAAAAGCCTACATCCTCTATAAAGCAGTCGCCCGCATCTAAACATTCACGTTTTAAGTTAAAAGACAATAACTGAGATAGACAGGCACAGGCAGAATTACAGCTTAAAGCTTCAAAAGTGTGGGAAAATGACTGACAACCGAATATTTAGTTTAACAAATCGGCGAATACAGTAAATTGGAGCGAAGAATGGTTGACGACTTTTTGGGAAAAAGTAATTAAATATTTCACTAGCAGTGTAGTTCCGTTTGTATAGTAGAAGCGTTTTCTAAGCCGTTATCTTAGTCATTACACGCGTTTCCAAAATTGATATCGATGTATATGCATACGCAATATGTATATTATAGCAAATTGCGTCGATAAAAAGTAAAGAGGTTAAAGCTATCTCGTCAACGCCTCGCGATATACTTTTTTAGTATTTCGTATTGTTTTCTTTTATTTGGGCGTTGTATAATTAAAAATTTATAAAGAGCAATAACTAAATAAGGAAAGAGAGTTTGCTTCTTTTAAAACAACTAAGTTTCTATTGACTTGCGCCAGTTGCGTGCCCACGCTTATTTAGGAAATACCACTTGCCTACGTTCGGTACACATCCAATTTAGATGCAAGGCAACCGACGAATCGTGACATAAAACACATGCAATCTTTTTTTCTATTAAGGACTATATAAAAATTTAGCTGACTTAAGTTTGAGAACACTCTGGGTAACCACAAGGTACTTTATCATGTTAGATTGAATGAAAGGCGTATGTAGACCGACACTTAAAATCTGTTTTCTGCTTTATGATTCGTTATTTTAATAGTTTTTAATCACAGTATGAATTCTCGCCTAAAGACAAGGTCTACTGCCCCGGAGAAGCAGCCTCTGAGCGAGAAGGATTTTGATGATCCGAAATGCTGCATGGTGCTCTGTATATGCCCTTGGCATTCGGGATCTATTGACAGGTTTCTAAATGGGATATACACACGACCTCCAAGTTCCCGCTGGCGGCCGCGTCCGCCTAGGTACGAAGTTATCCACAAAACAACAATGCCTACTCCGGTGACGTATGGATACACTATAAACTCAGAGCCGAAGCTACCTGCTACTCTCAACAAGAATCGTTCGTCACAAGCTTTATTGAGAACAGACGAAGAACTACTCACGCCTGTAGAAAACGAGGAGTTCTCCAATAATCATTCGCTATCAGATGAATACGTGTTCAATCCAACTCAAGTTTATAGCGACACTGGTGGAAATGTGGGAACAAGCCTTCAATGTGTCGCGGCTGAAGTTATTTCTTCAGATAGCAGAAAATGGTGGCCCAAAAGACTTAAATCGGGCTCCACAGTTAGATTATTGTTGTCGACAAGTAGATGCCTCTGGTCATTTTGGAAGGACGGTGTAACCACGAAGTGCTTTTTTAGCATGCGGATATCGGGCAGCGACATGTACATAACGTTGGGCACAAGAAACAAACTAAAACTTCTCACCGGCAATTTTCCTGCTGTTAACTCGGCAGCGGACAACCGGGTTTTTAAACTGAAATATATTCCGAAATCGGGCATAAACGGAATACAACACGTGGCAACTCAAAAGTACGTGGGGTACGATAGTAGGAACCGGTTGATTTTGGTTGATGCGCGCCAAGCTTCCAATTGGAGCGTAAATCCAATTTAAATATATGCTGTGCGTCAGTGTTTTATAAACAAAAACACGAAAAGATTACATATAATCCTACAAAGAGACATAATATACATTATTACTACGCACACAAATACTTTATCGGAATACAAGACTAATAGGACAACTTGATTTAGACCAAAAACAAAACCAAAATATAGTTTAATTGAAGTGCATTTTGCATAAATTTAGGGTACATGGATATGTTCTTAGAGACCAATTATGTTAGAATGGAACCGAATATAGCAAGAGTTATTTGTACGAAACTTAGGCAAAATACCCGATTACTTAATTATTATATTGGTTTTGAAATTTTAATTTTTTCGGTTGTTATGACTATGCATCATATATTTTATTACTTAAAATTTATGCGCCCACAATAGTCCTAATAATGCATATCATGTCTCTCTGTAGGGTTGTATTCGCATACAGAATTTTATGTTTTCACATTTTGTACTTAAAAAGGCCGCGCGAGTTTTTATCGCAATTGGCCTTCAGTATGTAAAAATCTTGTGCCTGAGTTTATAAAATTAAAAGTCGTGATACTGGTTGCCAAATTATTTCCGGGCGGTCACGTTTATAAAGGTTTATTTATTAAATTAGTAATACTGCTGCTTGAGAACGGTTTTTTTACTCCCGTTTACTAAATTAGTTTTAGTATTTTAAAGCAGTAATACGTTATAGACGGGAGACAGTTTTGTGGCCGAATGGTTTAATTTACCGTTTCATATACGGTCCCATATAAAAACGGGATTATAGCTTATAGCAGTGCTTCTCAAATGGTGACGCCGCGACTCATTGGTGCGCCACAGAAGTTAGCTAGGTGCGCCACACTTGCATTTCGTAAATTTACAACAGAAGGTGCATAGTTCATAACCTTACTAAACTTTCGAAAAGCAAAAGCTCTTAAAGAAACAGTTATTTCGTTATGTGGAAAATTTGGTGATGAAATTAATTAAATTAAAGTATAAATTTTTCATATTTTTCCTAAATTGTTTAAGTATTTAATATATTGTTTTGACTCGACGTGCGAAGTGCGCCCGTTCGTTTCCTAATTGATCTCGGGTGCGCCACGAGGTCAGAAAGATCGAGAACCACTGGCCTATAGTGACGAACCTATCATGGA
>CH003307.1:32314-51871 GCA_000149265.1 Ciona savignyi | reverse complement strand
CATCTCGTTCCATGAATCCCCCACAACCCCCCCCCCCAAATTGTTACTCCGCGGACGCTTCTGTTTTTCATGACGTCATCAAATCAACATCGTTAATCAAGTTTTAACTACGTCACTTTCTATTTCGTCGACACCCCATCTCCACAGCCCGGGTATCGAATCCACCACCAGCTGATTGCGTCGATGAACTTCATCGGTCGGAATTATACGTCGTGTATTTCTGAGATCCGGTGTATTGAGCGGGGGTGTCGACGGAACTGGAAGTGACGTAGTTTATACTTGATTAAATATGTTGATTCGACGACGTCATGAAAAACAGAAGCGCACGCAAAGTAACAATTGCCATTGTTACAATATATCACAACTTATTGAAATGCTAAATAATACTTGTAATTTGTAAATATAAAAAGGAGCAAAAAAAAAAAAAAAAAACATATTTTCTATTAAAATATACATTTTGCAACAATCTACATGACCTTATTCAAATAGAATGCGTATTGTGGTGAATATATGATCTGCAACGAACTTAACTTTTTGTTTATTCTTTGCAAATAATTTAAATTGTCTCACGCATGACGTCATCTTACCAGTTCGCAACAAACATGTCACGTGATGCAACTAAGTAACAATTGTCATTGTCATTTCATTGTTACAATACAATTGTCTTTGTTTCAATACATCTCATGTTAATATGTTAAATTTTCCATTCTGAGCCAAAATCAATTTCGAATAATAAAGATTGTGGTTTAAAAAATATAAATTCATAAAACATAAAAAATAAAAACAAAAAAGGGCCTAATATTGTCAAGAAAGTCTTCCGTGTGTACAGGGCCGGTTTTAGGCCGATTTGACCGATTAGATCAAATTGGGCCCCGCGCCTTGAAGGGGCCCCGCGCTAGCGGGAGTCTTTCTGTATTACGAGGTTTAAAATACTACTGAAACGTAAAATAAAAAGTGAAATAATATTCTTTCTTATAAAATCAATTTGTTATGCATCGTAACTAAGTCAAATTTATAGTTTTGTGTCTGCCTGTTACGTCATAATGAATATGGTTGCTAAACAATATATAAGTTTGGAAGTAAAACAATATATCGTAAATAAGCATCCACTTTACCTTTAATTTGTTTTATAGCAAGTATTAAATGTCTATTTTTGTAGTTTGTGTGTACTGGTATGTATTTTATGATATATAAACACCCATAAATTTTGCTATGAAGAGTAGGGGCCCCGCCATCACATTTCTAATTGGGCCCCGCGGTTCCTAGCACCGGGCCTGCGTGTGTAGTTTAATGCAATGGTATATTTTTTATTTGGTAAATATTTGTGCAAAAACTATTCAAATATTAAAATATTCTTCGATATAAAGGTCGAAAAGTTTGAATTATCAGTCAAAACATCAAGAAGTGTTGATTCACTCAACATCAGCGAACTTTGTGTTTTGGTTGATGTTGTGTTTATTATGCAGCGGTGAGTATCGCGCGGGTGGTCCCGGCTTCAAAGCGTGCCGGCGTCCAACCTTGCCAAAGTCATCAGCATAATTCTGAAGTGGATTAGCACCGCTAAAAGCGCCAAGTGTGATGGGTTCTGCGCCGTGTATCAAGGCAGCTGTTGGACAGAAGCCAGTTCGCCTACTTCAAACGCGCGAGAAACCGCGATTCCAATTTCGACGTAAAACGCGCAGAATTGTTGAGTAATGAGGCGTTAAACCGGCCAAGTTGTGGAAACTTATTTATAGAAGCTGTCGCCCCCTTAATCAGTGGTTCAACATAGCATAGCAGGATTAATGTATTAGGATTGGAATAACAATTTTGGATGAAATATTAGATGGAATGGAAATGACAAACAAATATTGTTCGACGGGTTAGTCTGGTGGTTAAGTGCCTCGCCTATTATACTAAATTGAAGGAACGTGTCTATCATACACAACACACTGCAATAGCTCCGGTAACCCGACGATGGGCGCGAGGTAATGTGACGATTGCCCGTGTGTTAACCCCCTTGGTTTTTCCATTCACGTGGATAAACATGAATATCCTATTCTAATTAAAGATTTAAACAAATTTTCCTCTAAATAATCGGGAAATAAATGAATATAACTCTCACATGTGGGGAATTCCCGATGATTTGTTGTGTTTACTTCGGGCGGTAATAGATGGAATGTTGGGTGTATAATTCAGTTTATTTTTTGTTTCCACGATAAAAACATAAATCAGGATTTTTGATAAAAATTTGGAAAACGGGAAAAAAACGACAGTCGTTAGAACACGTCTAAAAAAGCAATAAAATATTTAATTTCTCTATAATTGGACGTGGCCGCTAAACCCAAGATTTTATTTGAACCTGGGGTATTGTGTATGTTGGATACATTCGTATCTCGTTACTATGCCCTTCGCCGACAGAGGTGAAGTGGTGTGTTGGCAAGAGTGGCAACGGGGGTTCGTAACACGGCTACAATATATGGTGTGAAACTGCTATGGGAATAATATTTGACTTATAAAGCGGGTTATACGTGGTGCTTCGGTTTGCCAACCATGTTATATCACCATCCACATGTGTTGTAGCATAGTGTACGTGGTTGGGGGGGGTGGGGGGTTTGTGGCATACCATGGTGAATACGAGACCACGTGTTTAATTTTGGTTTTGACTTAAATTACCTCTTTTACTTTGGAAACTTTTATTTTAAGTACATACACATTAGATTGAAGAATCGCATTTGATAGCTGTAGGTAGTAATTTGAACATAGACCTGTTTTTTTTGTTTTTTTTACTGATTCAAGTTTCGAACCCATGATGGACTGGTCACCAGGGCCGTTTTTTTTATAAGAGTCGGTATATGTATCGGTAGTGTTAACCATTCGGCCACACGACTGTACCATGTGTTTTAACGACTTTTTTTTGGTTTCTTCTGAGAATATAGCTGTTTGAACCTCAGGTTAAAGTTCACTTGTGTGTACGAACCTGGGGTTTAAGTCTCTGCTGTCGCAGTTACTAAACAAATGTACATTCATACGTCATAATAAATACTTCGAGAACGAACTTGTATTTAAAACGGAACGAAATTCAAAGACAAAAATTCAACATCAAAACGAACGACCAAATATTTTAAACTTTTTTTTACAAATTGAGAAACATAACTCGAAACCGCGAAAAAAGGGGGTGAGGGGGTTAAGGTTGCTTTCATTACAACAAAGTTTTAAATAATCAAGTAAAAAAGGTTTTTATAAGTTGGCAAACCCCCAACAGGTGTATGAATTGTCGGAATATTGTCAGAATTGTTGTTTGTGAGGTCGTCGAACCTTGCTGTGTGACGTAATACACGCCTGGGCAGGATTGGGGGGGGGGTCACTCATGTGGAAACATGGAGCTGAAATTACACGGTTCGTTGCTTCCCGTCCCATCGCGTTATCGCGTTCGCGAATATTTTGTTCCATTATTGTTTCAAACAAACGCCATTGTCTCGTAATAATGTGTATCCTGGTATCTTCCCGCCTTCCATTCTACAACCCGCTGTATCCTGACGTCATAGTGACGTAATGATTAATGACGTCATGTGATCAATGACGTGAGTTGGCAGGTATGATGACGTTTATTGGAAGCCGCGCACGCGAGACCAGCTTCACAAGGACAACGTTCGAACGCTTCGGGACTTCGCTTTGTGATGTGGGGTCGCGTGCAGATCTGTCGGATTATGACGTATGTTTAATATGATATATGACGTAGTACATTATGACGTAGGTACATTATTACTTAGGTAGATTATGACGTAGGTACATTATTACGTAGGTACATTATGACGTAGGTACATTATGACGTAGGTACATTATGACGCATGTCCAGCAACTCGACTATGGGCACGAAACGCACACTATACACATGCATAAACAAATAAACCCACCTGTCCAACACGTAACAATGGTTTGCATCGTTTGACGTGGTGATGACGTGCACAGCATAGACCTACGTCACACTCGGATGTTCTGTTACAAATCTCCTTCTCGTCTGATGGAATAATGGGGTTATTGTGACGTGTAAGATCGCGCAATATGTGCACTAAACTTCAAATTTATCAAAATTTAGTCTGAATTCCCACACACTACAATGATTCGTTCTACAGTTAAGAGCCAACAATTTAAACTTAAAGTTTCGTGAATAAATGCGATTGTGCACCACTGTCTCCCTTGCATATGTACCAGTGTTGCCACTTACGTTTTTTAGGTCTTGTAACTGGAACCACTGTAGTTATTGAGGTCTTCCCATAATTGGGGCCTCGTGACGTATGTTTAGGGGATCTCCCGCCGGGGCGATTGTTGAGGCATTTTCTCTTCATTTTCCTGCATTTCTTGGTCACGTGAGCCTTGCATCTCCGTTTCTTCCGGCATCTGCGGATCTTTGTGCGTCGACATTTGTTGGCTTTGTGCTTGCATCTCTCGCGCCTCCTGCGGTCGGCTTTATGGCTTTTAATCCGCCACCGGGGGCCGCACACACCTCGGTTTCCAAGGCAACGAATCTGAGGACGAAATAAGGTTTAATTGGGCAATGGTAAGGTAGGTATAAATGGCCTGGTATAAACGAAGGATCCAGTAATCCTGGGTTCGAAACCAGGCCTGGTATAAACGGACCTAGTGGAGGATCCAGTGATCCTGGGTTCGAAACCAGGCCTGGTATAAACAGACCTAGTGGAGGATCCAGTGATCCTGGGTTCGAAACCAGGCCTGGTATAAACGGACCTAGTGGAGGATCCAGTGATCCTGGGTTCGAAACCAGGCCTGGTATAAACAGACCTAGTGGAGGATCCAGTGATTCTGGGTTCGAAACCAGGCCTGGTATAAACCGACCTAGTGAAAGATCCAGTGATCCTGGGTTCGAAACCAGGCCTGGTATAAACAGACCTAGTGGAGGATCCAGTGATTCTGGGTTCGAAACCAGGCCTGGTATAAACCGACCTAGTGAAAGATCCAGTGATCCTGGGTTCGAAACCAGGCCTGGTATAAACAGACCTAGTAGAGGATCCAATGATCTAGGGTTCAAATATTTTATTTTCAACGCCAAGCGATCCAGCGAACCCGAAATTTGGTCCGAAACCTCGAAAACATTATTTCCACGCTTCACTGAGCACACTTTCAGCTACTTGTTACGTCACGGTCTATTTATGACATCACGATTGGCAGCATTGATTACGGCATTACGTCACAAAGTAATCACTTCCGGTTTCAGATGAGAGATTTTCGACATAGAAACACCATATTTGCATGTGAAAACTTAATAAGTGCGTAACAAACAACTTTGCTACGTCACAGACACCGTTATAACGCAAGAGGAACCTCCCGAAATGTCGGTTCCAAAATAGAATCGACAAAACGCGCGAAGCTTCTGAAATATTAATGAAGTTCAACAAAGGTGGCATTGTGACGTAAGATAAAAATAGACTTTTCGAGAATTCATAATTTATTCTTTGGCGAGTTATCGTGTTATCACCTGTCTATCTGCGCCACCATTTGTCTATTTGCGCCACTACCTGTCTATCAGCGCCACCACCTGTCTATCAGCGCCACCACCTGTTTATCTGCGCCACTACCCGTCTATCTGCGCCACCACCTGTCTATCAGCGCCACCGCCTGTCTATCAGCGCCACCACCTGTTTATCTGCGCCACCACCTGCCTATCAGCGCCACCATCTGTCTATCAGCGCCACCACCTGTCTATCAGCGCCACAACCTGTTTATCAGCGCCACCATTGTCCCCCCCCCCCCAAACAGCCGCTACAACAACAAACGACTATTTCACTTAATTATTTTAATTCGAGAATTTTCCTTTGAACAATCGACCCCGCGATGTTTCATTGTTGTTTTAGTAGCATTATCACGTCATAATGACACATACTCTCAATTATCTATTGTTTGGATTCTAGAATTCTGAGATCGAATCATTCGATGACCTGGGTTTTGAAGAATTAGCATCACTTGTATTATGACGTCACGACAGCGGAATTCTAGATTTCGAATTCTCGAACAAGAAGTTTATTTTCATTGGAGGCGACAAAGAAATAGATCCGCAATGTCGAACAGCGCGAAGTCTCATATTCATCCGCCGCATTAACCGCGGAGGAATGTCGAGCAAATTTGAGTCGGAATTTCGAAACCAGTCGATTTTGGGGTTTGGGGGGGTTAGGGCGGAAATTCCTGGTCTCTAAACACACATCCTGAAAACGAAACTTATTAAAGGCCGCGCTATTCTTTTGTTACGTCATAAGCGGTATCCGAACACCTGCCACGCGTCGCGACGAAAGCGACTTCCGACGCGAAGTGTCGAAAATGCAGTGGTATTATGATGTCACACAACAGCTGCATCAACATTGTGACGTATTTAATTCGCATTATTCGCAAACGCGATTTAGATTTGAGCATCGAATATTTTCTGTCTTTCGTCCAATTGAACTATTTGACAGTGTTACGTCACAATAAACCGCTTCCTGCAGTCAAAATCGCTTCTTCGCGGTTTCCCTTGTTGCGTAATAGAGCGCGGTTGATTCGATTGTTTTGTCCACTTGTCGATTATCGGAATCGAAAGCAGTATTGTTACGTCACAGTCGGTTGACAAAGATGGAAAAACAATGAAGTTCTAGAACGAAGTGCTTTGTTTACAAACGCGCAAAGGAAGGGGGTCACCCCCCCCCACAACCCCCCCCCCCCCCCCCCATTCACCCCAAATACATCAAAGCGCTAAGGAGGTAGTACTCTCTGTGACGTGATAGAAGAACAAAGGACGAACAATGAAAGCGCGCGACCTCTTGACCTTAACCTTGAAGCCAAATATTTGGCACGAGGTGTCGCCTTTCACTTTCGTTTTATGACGTCACTTCAAAATAAGTTTGAGTGACGTAGTGAGTGACGTAATCAGTTCGGTGTGGTTGAATAAAGGAATTTACAAACTTCGATTGTTTTAATTCTAGAACCGCGAAACTCTGTTAAATCGTCCACAAGACGCGCGATGCATTTCGATGCGGTGGTTTGTTACGTCATAGATAATTCGCGTAATGAAGTTACTTCCGGGTTTATATGACCTGACGTGACCCCGTGCATCGCGCGGTTGTTTGTTCGCGCACAATCGACGCGTGATCTATAGAGCCGTCATTCTAGAACACACAACCGTATTTCAAACGCGCGCGACGTCGTTATCTCGAATGCACACGCGGCTGGAGGGCGGCGCAAACAGTGGGGGGGAATCCGCTACATCCCTCTATGATGTCACCGCGTTTCGAAGCCTTTCTAAATACTCCTTGTGATGTCATAGTCGCCAATGTTATCAACGTCGAATACTTCGCTTATCGCGTCTCCGAGAAGTCTTCATTCGAACACCGCAATCCCAGGGCGGCCATTTTAGTTCCACGAAATATTTAATTTATTGGGAAAAAATTCTGATATTTAAACAAAAAATTATCAATTTTGGAAAAAAAATAAATTTTAGAACAAATGACAAAAGGGTCGCGAGGTGACAATTGAATTCGCGACGACTCGACGCGGACATCGATTAAAACAATCGACCGCTGCATCGGGTATTTCATTGTTGCGTTGATTGTTTGTTGCAACATAATGTTAAATTGTTGGTCAACAATCGGGAATTATGGAATATTTTATCGAATGTTCAGCCTTATATAACTAGATAACAAACATCAACCACAATTACAATACAACTTTCTCTATTTATATGGAATGCAAATTTAAAACCAAAGATTCAATTGAAACCTCTTGAACTACAAATTATAGAATAAAGGTAAAATATTTAAAAGATTGTATTTTCGTCTAAATATTACTATTTGTCAATATTAATATTATTTAAAATTCTAATATTTCAAAGATTGTGTCAAGTCTTCCAAATACTAAACAACTATTTGGCAATATTAATATCATTTGAAATTCTATTTGAATAAGGTTCCAAAGATGGAACATATTTATCATTATAAGTAAGACTAAGCGACCTGGTCTAATGTTCTGTTTGCTGAAGTATATCGTCGGCTTAATCATAAACGCACACAGCGCATTAGAATAAGTGGTTGAGACGTTTTTCTATCGCGATACAGCGACCCAATATATCGTCACTTCCTGTTTTCACTGCCATAATTTAAATACAAACAATTTTCCATAAAAGCGAAGAAAATAAGTCAATCGAGCCAATTCTTCCACATATTATGATGTCATAATCAAACTACTCACCGGTCTATTGTTCTTCGACCCTAGCACGATTTGCCCGTGGTGCCCAGGTGGCCCAGGCGGCCCCGGTATCGACATATCTCCATTATTATCCGCCTTCCCTTCTATGACGGAACAATGCAGCCATATCATGTAGAATGTGAATATTCTAGAAAGCAACATCGCGCGACTTCTACAAGCGACTCGTGTCTGCGTCGCCGCGCGTCGAGTTTTATCGCGATCGCTTTTTTCTCGCGCACTTCAAAGGCGCTCAGTGTTTGTTTGATCGCGAGACTTCGTTCCAAAACCTCTTTTTGAGAATTCTTAATTATCTTTCCAGATTCCCCTTCGATATTGAGCGCGACGATAATCCAGAATTAAAGTCATATCCCATTGTGACGTGACAGTCGATCAATGTTCTCAATTGCGCTTTAATGTTTCACAAACCAATTTGTGACGAAACTACGAATTATGACATCATATATGGTGTTGTAAAGTAATCCAGGTTGTTGATAGGATCGGGGATTGGATGGTTGAGCGGCGGGGAATCGGAGCTCCGATCCCCGGGGTCGGCGGACGCGATGGTCGGGCGGGGAGAACAAAGGGCGACGCGTGGATCGGGTGTCGCGCATCACTGCGTGAGATCAATCGATCGACGCCGCTGCAGCGCGATCCCTGCTTGTAGAAGCCGCGATACAGAGTGACAATGCAACGCATTGTTCGGCATTGTTTGCTAAACAAGAGGAACTACTACGTAACAAAGGAAACGCCGACAATCGCTGTCGGAGAAGCAGGAACACATAAACATCGGATTCTAGACAATTTGGCGGAAAACGCAAGAAAAAGGGAAACTTTGGTATCCATGCATCGGTATTTGCAGATGGACTTTCCGTCAATCGAGTCCCGTGTTCCGTGAACGAAAAGGTAGTTTTCCGTCGATATAACCAATATCTTTGCAAATTTCTTTAAAATATTTTTATTTTTTGGGGAAAACTATGCGTAATTTTTACGTCACGTCCGTTATCTACGCACCACGAAGATAGAAATAATATATTTCGTTCAATACTTCGCAATAATTTGTTTAAATCGGCGACAAAAGATCGAAGTTGTCGCAATTATTCCGTAATTTCCCGCCACATTTAATCGTTTGAAATTCTCGGATATTTTGATCAAAATGTTTTGAAGCGATTACCTTCGTTAATATATCCCTGACTCCAATCTTAAAGTTCAGATTTCAATATGTGGTAGTGATGGTTAGCAATCAGGTTCGAATCGGTGTGATTAGGATAATTATTCCACAATTTGCTCGCTGATTAGGGTTCGGTGTTATTAAGTACCGACATTCCGCAGACGAGTCGTACTAATCAGCCCTCCTCCCGACCGCGAATATTGAGTTATTTTCGTCCAAGACTCGAACTATCAAAGCGAGTCGGGTTAGTCACATTTGGATTCCTATTTCAGTCGAATTAAGGAGACTTAATCGTCTCATCATCGACCTTAATTACAGGATTATTCCTTGTTTATTCCAAAGTTGATTTAATTGGCTGATTTCCAGCAATATTAGAGCAAACCACGTGACGCCTCAGTCTCAACATTTCCGCCAAGCGAGTCCGACGTTTAAAAATACAACTTGGAGACATAAGTGGGGAATAAGTGGGGGTTGAGGTGGGGGGAGGGGGGTAATTTCACTTCGATCGAGGTATTTGTTGGAAGGAACGGGAAAAACTAAAAGATGGGAAAGCGGGAAGGAGGAAAACCGGGCGCTAAAATTAATTTTAAGGCATTACAGTTAGTTCTAAACATGGGGTTATATAGTTCTGGGGTTGAGATTAGTGTTAAGGAAATAGTTAAAAATAATTTCCATAGTTTTGATGAGCAGTTTCCCTCCTTCCCTCTTTCCTCCTTCAGCATTGCCCGAAGGAACGAGAGAAACCGATGTCTGGGAAGCGATTATGACATCATATCTTGGTACATTTGTATCACTTCATGAAATTATTCAAAAATGTCAAAAATAGATGAAATTTCGCCAGTTGACACGAGGTACATGCCCCCCCGAAACGTGATGTTACACTCGTCAACAAGATACCCTCGAAGTTTAAATTTGTGAATTTGAATTTAATTCTATTTTTAAAATGCAAATTGCAGCCGTTTCCTGAGTGGTTGTACCTCGGGAAGGTCAAAATGGCCATTATGATTCAACTGTCGCTAATTTGTACTTTTAATTAAAGCTAAAAATATACGACATGACTAATAAATTAATCATCGAATTTTGTTTCTATGTTAAGTTGTTTATTATCCACATCAAGAAATTCCAATCAATAAGGCTGGTTATGAAATATCTCTGTTATGCCCTTGAGATTTGTTATGGTAGGATTTAAAAAGACTTTAAACTTCAAATAACTAATCAATTGGATTATTGCTTTATCACCGACGCCGCCATTTAATTAATTATCTCCACCGATGGGGGTTGTCGGTTTCCCGTGTCAACCGATAGGTGTCAGACTGTGAATTTGCGAAGCTGGCCACCCCCCCCGCGAATTTGAGCGATTTCTATTCGAGATAAAAGCGACCGCGCGAACCGACTTCAATAAACTTTATATTAGATTGTTTACACATGTCCAATCAATTAAGCGACCTCTATGGCCCCACATAAGCAACTTTCAATCGACGTCGCAGCGATCGCTCGATGTCCTACCATCCGTTGTTAAATCAAACATTTGTGACAAAACAATTTCGTCACAACGTCACAAAGAGAGAGCACTTTAAACAAAGGAGATTGTTGCGACATTGTTGACGTAATCTCACACCTCGAATTTAAGTATTTGATGACGAAATAATTCGAGAAATTTCTTTGAAACTTTTGACAAATTGTAGATTCCATGTCTTTCACGTTGAAAACGATTTCGACCAAATCGAAGTTTGCAGCGATTCCATTGTTTGGTCTGCTGCAGTCGCGTTTATACACCTGCTCATTGTTTCATCACACCTGTACTTATTACGTCATAAACAACGTTAATACGTGCTTGTCGCGAAACCTCAAAGTCCATTTGAAGCAGAGGAATGTAGCGTCGTCGTCAAAATCCGAACTTTCCGACTTTCCCGCGCATTTTCACGCAAAAGATTACGTGTGACGTCATTACGCATTTCCCGCTTTAATCCGAAGTTAAAAATAAAATTTATTTCGAGATTTACGTGCTTTAATGACATCACAATAATTAGTGTCGGTTTTAATGTGCGGCTATGACGACATAAGTGATTGTTCAATAACAATACATTCGGTTGTTACCGCACAATGGCTGCATAATTCAAATTACATTTACTTTGTTTTCATTTAAAAAAGCAGATTGTTAACAAACAAAGCACAGTTACGACGTAATAATCAAAATATAACATTGAAAGTAATACCAACATAATTGCTTCCCTGCAAACCCAAAGCCCCAAATTAATGTGACATTCACCCTCAAATATAGGGAATGCCCCGACAACCCAACGGAAATGGATTATTCTGCTAAGAACCTTGTATTTAGCGAACCTGTATATAAGCTCCACCTTGGCAAGTCACTTTAAGTCTAATATAGTGTGAATATAAACTTCAATATGCAAATTTCGCATCACATCTGTACGCAAAGCTTCCCTTTTATCTGACATATTTATTCACCTGTTTATAAGCGACAGCAACAAAACTTAAAAGTCTTGAAAATGAAGTCAAAAAATCGTTTAAAGAATTTTCTTCCACATAATTAACTCTTGGCGGGAAAGTAAAGCATTTGAACCCCCGTTCACCCACATAACCCCCCGTTCACCCACATAACCCCCCGTTCACCCACCATAACCCCGGCCCAGTTACCTCTAATCTCTCCACGTGCGAAATGCCGAGGCCTTTAAAGCAGAAAGTGGTCAGGCGATTTGCCAACTTTTATTAATTTTAAAGCTTTTAGCTTCAGTTAATTACGTGGTGGGGGGGGGTGGTCGTTTTCCGTGATTTCTTCAAACGACGCCTTTTAAACTTTGTTTTTTAATAATTTCGGAAAATAATTTAAATGGCTTTGTTTAAATTGACATTAAATACAAGGGGGTATTTTGGGATAAATCTAGAAATACGTCACCAATTTGTCAGAACAATTAAGTTTGTGGGAATGAAAATATGGTCGACGATGTATCAGCGTTGAGTATGTTGGGGGATTCCCCAACAATGGATGAAACTGCAATATCAGGAATCTGATGGAATAAACGCAGGGGGTTTCGTTTACATTTCACAATGAATTAATATCCTTTGGAGCATCAGATATATAATGGTACGGAACCACGCGTGTAACAGTGCGGAATCATGCGTACAGCGGTACGGAATCATGGGTATATATAGCGTTGCTGTACAATACATATAGTGTTGCGACACAGTGCGTGTAGCGTTGCGACACAGTGCGTATAGTTCTGCGGCATCGTGCATATGGCGTTGCGGCAAATGACATTGCGGCATGGTACTGCTGCGCATGCGCGTTGCAGCTAATAATCGCGTAATCGACACCTCCCACAACGCCATGCATGGTGGCTGTGCAAGTGTCCGCAACATAAACATCGCGTCATATCCACCTTGAAACAATGAAACATCGATTTGCGCGTAACCCGGGGTCACGTGAGGTCACCGCCCATTAGAACTCATGAGCTCTAGGTCGTATTGACTTTCCCTTCAACCTGCATTGTTGCAAAGATTTTCGATTCGAATTTCAAATTATTTTCGCGCGTCCACTTTAAGACAAACCGCCGAAAGTGATGTCATAATACATATTGTTTTGTAACTCGATAAGTTTCAAGTATTTCTAGAATGCAGTTCCCGCGAAACGACCATATATGGGGGATGCATCGCGCGGATTGATATTTACGCTTCTGTGACGTTAATGAGCGGATAAAGAAGTATTGTTGACACAATAATAAAACAAACGAGGCATTGTCGACGCGGATGAATAAAGCCGAACATCGCGCGACTCTTAGATTTATGGCTCGTTTAGCCAGGTATGTTTGAACCCCATAAATGCCATCATGAACACTTTATCGCTGGCCACGTCAACTTTTTCTTGGCTTTATGACGTTCGATGACGTAATCGGCATCGTAATTCAAGCGGTACTCCCGACTTGCAACTCGTGACGTCAGACCTTCGTAATAATCGACGAAATCAAAGGTCATTCGGGGTCGACGAAACATTTCGCTGAAAATTCGAAGGATCGTGAACCATAATCGTCGATACCTCTATGACGAAATACTTGAATTCATGACGTAATCTACTGACCTTATTTTTTTCGCCTCGCGCTCGCTGGGTGGCACTGGGGGGCAATAGTTGCCTTTGTGACGTAATAATGTCTTGTGAAATGCGGCTACACATCTGAATTTAAATATCCGGTTGGATAAATCAGATGTTGCGTCACAATCCACTTACTTGACGTCATACTCGTGCATTCTCATTACGTGCGTTTTCTCGATTTCGATCAAACGTAACTTCCGGTTCCGCTCAACGTTCAATCGATCCATGATTGTCTTCGCATCGCGATTCCGCGACAGAAGTTCCATTGTGACCTCACTTCCGGTGAGTTAGGGGGATTTCCCGGGGTTCCTTGTCGCACTTGGACCTGTATATCTGCGCCACCTATATATTCTTTGTGCTGTAAGACAGGCAGAGTTTATACGCAGGTATATTATCACGTCACAATCAGAATCGCGATCCACCCGCTGCATTGGATTGTGACGTCTGAATCGAAGGATTGTTACATCATGTATCGAAGCCCGTATCGTAACTCGAGACCGCGCGAAGCTTAACAATGGGCGACGACAAAGCAAACAATATACGGGCGTTCCAATAATTGCCAGCGAACAAGTGTCTTTCTGACGTAACAGTTAAGTTTCCACAGTGGAAAGCGACTCATCGAGTTTAGGAATCAAACAGGAGTTGAGCTGGAAAGTTTATTTGCTGATTTGGTTAGAATTGGATGGCGGTCACATTTGGGGGGGGGGGGCGTTTATATGGGGGAACTTGATATTCTGTGGTTGGGGTGAAAATATTTGCGGTTTCAATAAGTTTGGGGGGTTTTGTGCGTTGGAGGGAAAGCGAATGATGAAAAAAACAGAAAAAATAAATATAATGATCGAATACAGTTTGGTGTAAAACATGAGATCTTGATATAAAAAATAGAAAAATATAGAAAATATTTGGGAAATAAAAACCAGAAAAGTTGTATTGAATTGATTGGCAGTGCAGATCTAGAATTTGTAGTTAAATATCGAAATATTTTGAAATATAGCGGTTGATTGGATAAATTGAATAAAATCGTCGAAATATTTGAAAAGTTGGTTGAATGTTTACAGGACACGAGTGTTTTCTGGTTAAATCGATTTCCCATTGTTCCTCGTTCTAGAGTGTGCTTGTCGGACAATGGAGCCTGTTATGAGGTCACAACAGAACTGCAAGGAAGCGCTGTTGGTTCGAAAGGTTGCGACGTCATCACCGTTCATTGTGACGTCAAAGACAACCCGATTACGTAACGACATCGAACGAAGATTGCGGTAAGTGACGCAATAGCTGTGACGTAATCAACTTATGACGACATAAATTGCAGCCACAGCAAAGACCAACAGTCGCTGCAAGTTTTCATCCGGTTGATGAGGGGTGGACACGTCATCAGTGGTGACGTAAACAAAGACAACAGGTTTGCACACGTCAAGTGACGTCACATGTGAGTCTAATGACGTAACAATATTCGTAGTCCGACGATACTGGCTCCGCCCACAACTCCAGTTCCGTCATTGATTTGCGGAACGACGGATGATGACGTCACCATCACCGATACTGCGTCACGGGTGACGTCATGTTCACGTAAGCAGTCGGATCTGTTAAAGAAAGAAGAATTGAGAAAACTTCGGGGGAGACCTTCTCTCATGCTGGTAAGCCATGCTTTGTGAGGTTACACTGATGTAATTGTGACGTCATTCAATGTATTTTGACGTAATAAAATGTGATGATGATGTCATGCAGAATACGTGGATGGGAAGTGAGCACAATGACACGTGGTTGACAATGAGAGGACGTAACATCCGGTTGCAGCATCAAGATCACGTGAGAAGCGCACTGACCGGAACCAAGTCACGTGCTGAGGTCAAAGGTCACAGGCAGCGAAGCGTGACGCCGCGTTATCCCACCAGTTACCAAGGAAACAGCAAAACTATTCCGACCAATCAGAGACGAGGCACCATGTCAACGCCACTCGTTAGCAACGGTTACTATGACAACCTGATGACGCAACGTTGCCATAGCAGCCGCGCAGCCGATTCGACGCGATCCATTGTCATTCGCGTCCCCACTTCCGCTAAAATCACGTGACTTTACCTTAAAAGGAAGATCCGCTGTCTGAGCCATGCAGAGGCGTCAGGGACTTCCCCCCGTGCAGTGTGATGTCATACCCGAATACGTCATGCGTCTGTGACGTAACAATGGCCAATGTTAAACGGGGTTTGTGCAAACGCATGCAACGACCATAGAAACAATATACCAAGATGTAAGATGTCTATGAACAATTATTACTCACTGATTATTTAAAATCCGATGGTTCGAGCTATAAATAACCATTATTTAATCATAATACTTGACGATTGTTACATCACTTAAGTCATTCTCAAGTACTATGACATCACTGACGCTATTCTAAAGTGTTTATTCCATGTTTTGATGAGTAATGTCACTGAGGGGACGTCGAGAACGGATGGGAAATCGAATTTCGGGAGTTTATGTTGTGTTTATGGCGTTTTGGAGTAAATATTTAGAGTTTTGGGACAAATTTCCTGAAAATGATGATTTTGTTTTGGTCTAGACATTCAAACAATTTCCGTGTTTTGTTTCCAATTTGTATTTTTGGAACTGATAGTGGTTGTGGTGTTTGTAAATAAAGACATGACGCGGTCGTTTACAATATGACGTCATTACCTCTGACGTACGTCGATCGGAATCGACTGATCGCGTCGGACGGCGATTGGCTGATGGGGACCAGAGTAATGTGCTCGCTAATGTTGGAGAATTCTGCAAAACAGGACAATAAGCTCTCTTGTTACGTCATCAGAGGTATTACAGCAAATTTGACGTCATAAATAAGTTGCCTGATATAATCGTATCATGTTACGTCACAATGGCTTATAATTATTTAAACTCACAGTAGTGTAACTCCTTTTCACACTTCGGATAGGTTCGGGAAGGATCACTTCTTTGCTGCAATAAATTACATTATGACGTCATATATTCTAATATGAAATGACAATCAAACCTTTTTTCCTTTTCCTTTGCATTTGGCATCGATTCGCTACAAAACAAACGGACTTGTTACATCACAATTGGAATTACTGCTATGACTTTATCATAATGTGATTGTTACGTCAAACCTGCTTGATTGTTCTTCGTATATCACGTCATCTTGATTGGTCTTGACGTCATCACGAAGATTTTCTTTTAATTTTTCAATTTTAACTCGATATCTGCGGTAATTGTGTTTATTTATTACGTCATAATCAAAGAAAGAATTAGCGTCGCGATTGTTTGTTCAACGCCATGAATTCTCGAAGCGCCCATTGTTCGAGTTCTAGAATAAATAAAAGATTGTGGAACTTCCATTGTTGATAACAATGTGCATTATTAGTCGCAACAAACGGGTTGAAACGTAACAATGCTAATAGTTCGTTCTATAACAATGAACTTCACAATGTGTCGATTATTAACGTCACAATGGATGATTGTGACGTACCAACCACGCATACCAGCATAAAATAATTAATTCCGCGCGGATGAATATTTTATTTCTATTAAACAGTTGAAATTGAAGTTTATTATTTGTTCGTGATTGGTTGGTTCTTTCCAATCGAGACGTGACAGCGAATCATCCATTGTCTCCAATTATGAGCGAACAATGCAATAATGTCATTAATTCTTTGGGGGTAATTAACACATTGGGGAAATCCCCGAAACCACAAACTTTTAATTACCTACACAAGGGAAACGGTTTGTTTTAATTCACACTTAAACGTCACATAATATAATATGACGTCATCAATTCGATAATAATTTTTATCGCTATGTCTACTATGACGTCACATGAAATAACTGATCTTCCAGAGGAGCTTCAAATCTACTCACGTGCGCCTCAAGCGGATGACGAATAGCAGGAAAAGCACGATGAAGAGAATTAGAAGGAAAAGCAACAAAAATATGACGATGTAAAGGCCTGAGACGTCATCATTTGTTGACGTCACCTCCTATGACGTGGAAATCACGTTAGATTTAAAATAGAGTGAGCATATGTTTATATAAATGAGCAAATTCGAATATTATGGACAAAATATGATGAGGTATTATGTGGGTTGGTGGGTGGAACGTCTAATTCCATGTTTATCCCCGTTGATGGGAAAACCAAGGGGGTTAACACACGGGCAATCGTCAGATCACCTCGCGCCCACCGTCGGGTTACCGGAGCTATTGCAGTGTGTTGTGTATGATTAAGATTTTTTAAATAATTCGTCTGGATTTTGAGCGACTCTTTTAATACTCAAGGGCACAACCATGCGGATTTGGTCGAGAAGTTATCAACTCCGCATGGTGGCCAATCAATAGTAGCATAATGTGTCTATGAATGGGGTACTGGGGTTGTACAGTCGTGTGGCCAAATGGTTAACGTGACCGATACATATACCTACTCCTATACGGTCCGAGTAACGAGCCCATCATGGGTTCGAAACTTGGCTCAGTAAAAAAAGGGGTACCTGGGGAAATCCCCCTACTTACAACAAACGAATAACCACGAAACATTCGTCTCAACTCCGGGGAAGCCCCTTTCAGGTTTTGAAGAATATTTTCGATATCATCTTTTGGGTCAAAAATACGTATTATGACGTCACTACGATTATCGTCGATTTCTTCATCGGAAGTGACGTGGGGGTTGACGTCATCAACAGATACGATGGAGCCAGTCATGCTGCCTGTGAAAGAGCGACGGTTGAGTAAAATATGGTAAAAATATAAAAAGTAACTTTTTTGCCACAGTTGTCATAATATTAATGAATTTGGCGGAAGTTTTGCAAATCTACAGGGCCAGGATTTCTAGCGTCACGTGAATGACTCGCAGCGCAAAGTAAAGCTTTTATCCAGGTCGATTTAGGCTCTTTGTTCAATACCTGGCCCGGTAAAAAAATACCCGGGCAGATATTGAACACTTGGTGGCTGTCACTAAGATATTGTGTCGGACGCTTTGAAAACAATTGTTAAAGTACAGTCTTGTGGCCGAATGGTTAACGCGACCGATACATATACACACTTACATAAAAAAACGGTCCTAGCAACGAACCCATTATAAATTCGAAACTAAGCTTGGTAAAAAAAAACAAAAAAACACACGATTGTTCAATTCTTACGTAGAAGCTCCGAGAACTTCTCTTGTTGCGCTCTCACGACATCTGGCGGACTGTCCAGTACGAATTGAATTTTCTTGCTTCGTCGTAGGATGTGCACAATAACCTTGCAGCTCGCTGATTGGTTGGCTGAATCACGTGCTTGCACCGTTAGAGTGAAGTATCTAATGCGAAATAATGGGTATTGTCATCTTATATACGTGTTAGTACGGTTTTATACATTTTAACACAATTATTGAGCAATTAAATCTACCATTATTGAGTAATTGCTGACTAAATATCCTATGCTCACAGTCGAGTTGCTAGAGCTATTACAGTGTGTGGATGGTTGGTTCATTTATATCCTCGTGGGTGGGAAGCCAGGCTTTATCCACAGCTATCTTAAGACAGCCCATGCTCACAGTCGAGTTGCTGGAGCTATTACAGTGTGTGGATGGTTGGTTCATTTATATCCTCGTGGGTGGGAAGCCAGGCTTTATCCACGGGTATTGTAAGACACCTCATGCCCACAGTCGAGTTGCTGGAGCTATTACAGTGTGTAGATGGTTGGTTCATTTATATCCTCGTGGGTGGGAAGCCAGGCTTTATCCACGGGTATTGTAAGACACCTCATGCCCACAGTCGAGTAGATTCACACCTCATTGTAGAGAAAGTGAAACAATAAGTCGACGACAATACGCCACGCCATATCAGCTTTAAGCAATGCTATAAATAGAAACAGGCTGTGGTACGAAGTCGCAATGTTAGATAGCAATGCATAATCATCCTGACAGCGTTTTCCATGTGTTTTTAATTAAGTACTTTCCGCTTTAATTAAAACGGAAGACGAATAATTGTTTGGATAAAACGAGACGCGAGAAATAGTCCGGGCATTCTATTGTGACGCAATAGACCCGTAACCGGTCGAAAGAGCATTATCGCGCTGATATCTCTGTTAG
>CH003307.1:0-31241 GCA_000149265.1 Ciona savignyi | reverse complement strand
TCAAACGTTGCAGTTAACACCCTCGACAAACGTTGCAGTGGTGACTTTCCGACGGTGATTTTGAGCTTAAACGCAACCTACCAAAGTCTGAAGAGTGGTCAGAGTAATACACCGCATTGCCCACAGTCGTGTAGATTCACACCTCATTGTAGAGAAAGTAAAACAATAAGTCGACGACAATACGCCACGCCATATCAGCTTTAAGCAATGCTATAAATAGAAACAGGCTGTGGTACGAAGTCGCAATGTTAGATAGCAATGCATAATCATCCTGACAGCGTTTTCCATGTGTTTTTAATTAAGTACTTTCCGCTTTAATTAAAACGGAAGACGAATAATTGTTTGGATAAAACGAGACGCGAGAAATAGTCCGGGCATTCTATTGTGACGCAATAGACCGTAAACCGGTCGAAAGAGCATTATCGCGCTGATATCTCTGTTAGTCGATTAAAAAAAGTTCAAATGGATATCTATTGAGGTTATAATGAGCGGACAATTATCATAATTACGTAACAATAAGGTATATTCTAATGTATACTTGCTAGTGGTGTGTGTTTTGAATATTATCTTGTTTAAATATATCTCCTACCAAATGTTTGTAGGTGTATGTGAGTGTATGAAGGTGTTTGTAGGCTGGTCTGCTCCTAATACTGCGTTGGTACAAGACACAGTCGGGTAGTGTCGTCGGGAATTCGCAGAAAACGCAAAGTCATGATGCTTGAATGAGCGTACAGGTCTCTTACACTGATGGCAGAAAGAAATAGTTGTTGGGAGGTTTAGAATCGCACAGTTCACTTATAGCTTGATTTGGTTGAGTAGTTTAGCATTTTGTGCTGCAGGTTTCACGTTACAATCCTTTTCTTTAAAGTTGAGTTAATATTGTTTTAGTTTAGTGAATTTTAAAGTTTTAATCATGATTCCACAGTGCTAGTTGTAACGGGAAGTGAATGCGACTTCCCGTTCCTATAATGGCTGGTGGAAGTACTGCACGCATGTCCAAACTGTACCAGAGAAAAGTTATAAACATCATCAGATTGATACTAGTGCTCGTTATTTCTACTTTGTACCTATACTCTGATGATTTGCAAAGCTGTATAAACTGGGTTTGGAGCATTTTACGACGCCAGTGGTGGTACAAGTCGGTTTATAATGAAACTGCAGCTGTGCAGATATACAGCGTGGTTGCGTTTGTGCCGTTTCGAATCATGAATTATTTGAATATCGGTACAAAGTACAAGTAAGTACTGGTGGTGTATTGTGCAGAATGGTGTATCCTGTGTGTGACAGGATATACATAATTCATATGCTATTATGCTTAGTGCTAGTTATAATTACCCGCTTTTAAGTAAATCAGTCCATTGCTTATACAGGTTATACATATTTTATGGGCGGCTGCACAATAGGACTCATGTTTCTGCTTGAATGGGAAAATGCAACGGTAGTGGCAATCGTCAGATCACCTCGCGTCCACGGTCGGGTTTCCAAAGCTATTGCAGTGTGTTGTGTATGATTCACATGTTCCTTCAATTTGGTAGAACCCATTAATCCGCTGGGTTCAGCCAATGTCCGTAAAGTGTCTTGCCCAAGGATACAGCCGACTAGCTAGTGACCAGTTTCGATCCTAGGGGGCGTTACCACACAAGAAACATAGGGGGTTACCACACGGGCAATCATCAGATCACCTCGCGCCCATCGTCGGGTTACCGAAGCTATATGCAGTGTGCTGTGTATTAAAAAGTTTCAAACTGCGTTTTTTACATGAAGTCTAATTTCTGTTACTTTCATCACTTCCCAAGAATACCGAACGCCGGAAGTTACGAAAACACCCCGGTCGTCGATATATTGATGGAGGCATTTGAATATTCGTGGCCGCTTGTTATATTGGATACTTTCCATGTGAAGCATTATGTGGGCGTGGCGGGGGAGGTGGTTGGACGGAAGCGACGGAACTGGATTCAGGTTCGAATGGTGTTTCTATTAGGAGCGGTACGACGTCATTTGTGGATCGGATATGACGTCATTTGTAGATCGGATATGACGTCATTTGTGGATCGAATATGACGTCATTTGTGGATCGAATATGACGTCATTTGTGGATCGGATATGACGTTATTTGTGGATTGGATATGACGTCATTTGTGGATCGGATATGACGTCATTTGTGGATCGGATATGACGTCATTTTGTTTCAGGTGACGCGCGAATTGCCGGTCGATCCGCCGTTGCTAGGCGACATGGTGCGACACCTCGTGGTAGCTTTGGTGCTGTACGATCTGGCGTTTTTCCTTCAACATTTCATTTTCCACAAAGTTCCACTGCTATACAGGTTGGTTGTATCGTATCCGGGGATTCCCCCATTAACCACCACTTCACACGTACCCAGGTTGTTCCATAAGAAACACCACACCCACGCATCAGTCAATGTGAAAGTAACCAACCGGTTGCACGTCATAGAGCGGATTCTACTCGTTCTATCCGCCAATTTCGGCTTAAAGGTCAGTTGTTACGTCATCAACGATATGTGACGTGTCTTATACGTCATAGCGTTTAATTATTATTTTACCGCCGACCTACGTAATACAAGTAACGTCACAATTAGAATGACGTCACAAACATGTATTATGACGCAACAGATCCAAGGCGCGCACCCGCTCACGAGGACGCTATTCATCGTGATATTCGTGAGCATGCTCATCGACAATCACTCCGGGTTCGACTTCCCGTATTCATATGAAAAGATCCTTCCGCTCGGATTGGTCGGCGGATCGCGACGTCATTGCGACCATCATCACCATGGAAACAAGTGGGTGTGACGTCACTATTTTTTTTGAAGAGTTATAAGTACCTACGCTAGAATAGTGACATCACTAATTTTGTGATAAAAATGACGAAAAAATATTTTAACCCTAAATGACGTCATCAATATTAATGACGTAATCGAAATCCAGGAATTACCAGCCCATCTTCACTTATGTGGACGCGCTGATGCAATGGATGCAGAAGTAATCTCACCCTTTTCCGCCAATGACGTGCTTTCCGGTCCTGATGACGCCATCACTCGGATCGATGACGAAAGCGTTACGTCGTTTCCACGTCGTGTTGTCCGGGCGATGGAAAGTTGTATGAACAATGGAGTATGTGACGTGATCACCTACGTCATCGTCTGTTACGTTTACCTACGACGTCATCATTGTGTCATTAATCTTTATTAACTAAGTTATGTATTTTTTAATAAAACTCCTATTTACCTTGATGAGCTTCGTCCGAGGTTGGGTATTTCCCTCAACAGCTGTGACGTAGACATTACGTGAAAATCTCGGCGGTTCATCTATGACGTCATCAACAGTGACGTACAGTCGCAGTAGCGAATCATCTCTCGATGGATCCCACATTAGATCGATAGGCCGAACGACGTCATTTACTCTTACGTCAGCAGCTATGACATCACTACTAATGACGTCATCAGCCAATAGGGCGGATGGTTGTTCAGTAGCGTCCCATCGCCCGAGCAGGAAGGGACGAGTGAAGTTAGCATTGTTGGTCGCTCCGACGATCAATTGGTAGCTGCGGGGGTTGTGACGTCATAATTGCAGTTGTGGATTAAACAATCGGATAAATAGATTAAGGTCGCGATAAATCGCGCATCATGCTGATAGATATCGCCCCACCTGTCCACGTGTTCCCGGTCGAGATTTCCCGCCAAAATTATCTTCTCTCCCTCCAATTTGAAAATCTGCTCTCCAGTGACATCTTGTGTCAAGATGTGGTAGAAGATTCGCGCGCTTTCGTCGCGGTCGGTTGCTCTGGTCACGTGACCGACAATTGAACCAATCGCAGCGTCTTCGGGGATGCTTATCGCTTGGGTGGCTCCTGGAACCGAGTTATTATTGGAGGGAGGTGGGGTAATAAATGGGAAGGGGGAATCGGTTGGTTGGGTGGTGGGGGTTAGTGAGGTGGTAGAGTGGGGGCGATGGTAGGGGTAATGTGGGGAGGAAGGGGGTTAGGGGTCGGGTGTATGATATAAGGGGGGGTTTTGGGTATGGGGTGATGTGGTGAGGGGGGTATTATGGTATGGATGTTAGGGGTAATGTGGGGACGGAGGCTAATATTATTGAAGGGATGATGGGAGAGGAAGTGACGTAGTTATTCCACCTGAACACGTGACGCCGGTAGAAATATAACAGAGCAACGTCACACAAGATATTGTCAACCATTATTTGGGGGATTATTCGTACATCGCCATCTTTCTATGGTTTATTTATTACTTTGATCGTCGACGCGTTATAAGTAATATTTTGATGTCAAAAGATTAGTTCCAACGTCATTTATTTACGTCACCTTGTGCACCAGACGATACGAACGCGGGTCGATTATCGTTGACGTCATCAAGAATGACGGTGAGAATTCTAGAACTCTGCAGCTGGGGTCTCCCGAGGTCATGTGCTTGGATGACGACAGAGTATGTGTGACGTAATTCACGATCCAACCTATGACATAAATATATTAATTGATGACATCAGTATATTAATTGATGACGTCAACACATCATATTGTTGAAAGTGATTTACTTTCGTGACGTCAAAAGTCTTCCGCTGACGTCATCAATAAAGAAGGCGTTCTGATTGGTCATATCTGGATCGTGTAATCTGTATCTGACGACAGCGTTCAGTCCTATGTCGTCATCAATAGCTCTTGCTTGCGTCACAAACAATCCTCCGGGTTCTTCCTGTTATGTAATAAAGAATATTGATATTCGGTTAATCATGGTTATGACGTCACAAAGTCACCTCTGGAATCCTGATGACGTTAAATGTCGGCGCTTCAAATTTGGGCACGTGATCATTGACGTCAATAATCTCCACCGTCAACGTCATGTTACTCTCTCTACCGCCACCATCCGTCGCGAATATGTCTACATCACCCACCAGCGGGTGGCGCCGCGAAGCAACGATCTGGCGGGATATTGTGACGTCACCAGAGATAGGATCGATGCTGAAGAAATCTAAAAATTTAGAATTCGAAACCATTATTACGTAATAAGAAGCATTATTAAGAAAATTAAGTATTTGCATAATCGTGTAAGCATTTTTATGACGCCACGTGATGACGTAATAACTAGAGTTGATTAAGCGTGACGAACAATTTATTGGTTTTAAGATTAACCAATCAAATGTGCCCCTAAGGAGACATTAGGAGTTCGGTGATTAGCTAAGTTGGGATTAGTTAAGTTAAACCGCGTTTAGTTAACCCGCGTTTAGTTAAACTGTGGTTAGTTAAACTGTGGTTAGTTAAACTGTGGTTAGTTAAACTGTGGTTAGCTAAACTGTGGTTAGTTAAACTGTGGTTAGTTAAACTACATTTAGTTAAGCTGTGGTTAGTTAAACCGCATTTAGTTTAAGCAGCTGTGGTTAGTTAAACCGCGTTTAGTTAAACTGTGGTTAGTTAAACCGCATTTAGTTTAAGCAGCTGTGGTTAGTTAAGCTGTGGTTAGTTAAACTGTGGTTAGTTAAACTGTGGTTAGTTAAACCGCATTTAGTTTAAGCAGCTGTGGTTAGTTAAGCTGTGGTTAGTTAAGCTGTGGTTAGTTAAACTGTGGTTAGTTAAACCGCATTTAGTTTAAGCAGCTGTGGTTAGTTAAACCGCGTTTAGTTAAACTGTGGTTAGTGAGGCTACGTCGTGTTGGTGGCAAAACGGAAACCGCGCGGTTGTATATAATTACTTCATGGAGACCATTGTGACGGAATAATAGCCTGGAATGTTGTGTCACAATAGATGCAGGGCTGCGAAATCGCGTTAAATTGAGGGTGTGTCGTTATGACGTCACAGTTGAGCGCGCGTAAAAGAGCAATTTGTGAAATTGGTCTTGAGGGGGAATGTGTTTGTACGATTGGAGGTTTATGTGTTGAGTGGGCAGTATGTTGTGGTGGACGACTGGTTAGTGGTTGTGTAATACCGTGGTGTTGGGGAGGTGATGACGTCGGATATGACGTGATCAGGTGCTTACCCCAAATTGCAACCTGTGGGAATTAGTCACTCAGAGATTTAGCTAGTTTAGTTGGCCAAGATAGCGAAGCGTGCAGATACCCCTGGAAAAAGTCACCTGTGTAAGCGAGACACATAGTTTCACGTAGCAGAGATAGATATGAGATCTGATTGAAATTTGTTATATTTGTGGCCAGGCGTAGTAAACTACTGTAAGTTGAAGCATCGCACAAGACTGTTTGATACAATGTTCTGTTTGTTTCTTCTTTATAGTTTTGCAACCGACTTTATTTATTTTGTGCGAAACTGATTGAAATGGAAATTCTTGGATTTTCAAGTTTAAACTGTTAAAATGGGAGCAAATACGTCACGGATATTAAATTCAGATCAATTCAGACGTCACAATCGTAAGTGTAATTTTTATAAAGCGTCATTATGCTATTGTAACGTCATAAGTGGTATCGTGATCTAATTGTGGAAATTGTTGCAGATAAATCGAAGCGGAAAAACTCAAGGTACGTCACAATAGCTTTATGTATCGTTCGATCACTGTGGAAATTGTGACGTAACAGAAGGAATTTAATTAAATTTGCTTTAAATTAAAACAAGAATGATTAGTTAAAATAATTTCGAACGAATTATTGTCGCGTTTTGTCGCGAAATTATTTGTCACCAATTCCGTGATTTGTAGAAGATTTATTTAATTTATCGAGTTTCGTGGATTAAACATCGTATGAAACTTTGTAAGATGTTGTTTTGTGACGTAATATTCGGAATTTCGAGTTGAGTTCGGTGTCAACATCATTCCGGAACTCTATAATGACGTCATAAACATGTTTGTGAGATTCATTTCCGTTTTGTAGCAACAGATCGAAGAAACGCGATTTCCTGCAGCAAGTCAAGCGTGACAGGAAATCGCAACGCGTCACAAAGGAACAGCTGTATAAGTATGACGTCATATTGTTTAAAACTTGTACATTTTAGAACATTTAGAAAATTTGTTTTCATTTTGCACGAAGTTTTTGCAATGACGTAACTTCGGTGACTTCATCAAATGGGGTTAAACAATACATGACGTGTGAATGACGTAATATTAATTAAAACAAGCTTCTCACAGCTACATATTGTGACGTCATTAATGTTTTTTTGCAACGTTGAATGGAATTCGAAGAAACATTCAATACGTCACAATGGACAACCGCGTTACTCGTGCCTCGCTCCAAACATTCGAATATAAGACAATGTTTATTGTGTCGTCATACGTCATTGTTGGATGGCGGTTCAATAACTTTGGAATTTTCAAACCATGGTTGGCCCGCCCGACTGTGCGTACGTGGTGTCATGACGTATACACCCCGACCTGTGTATCCGCGCCTGTGCGGAAACTACTAAATTTTCGTGCAACACTAAAAGGAGGGAAACTGCTCACTAAAATTATGAAAACAAATTTAGCCCTAAACACTAATCTCAACCTTGGAAACAACTCCAACCCCATGTTTAAAATTGTAATCGCATAATCTTCATTTTAGTGAGCAGTTTCCCTCTTTCCCTCCTTTTAGGTTTCCTCCTAAATTCCCCGAAGAAAATATTTTTACCAGACAAGACTTAAAGTGATGTTGACTGTCCCCCTATGTTTGCGTCAAATTACCCAAGTCCGGGGTTGCGCTCCCCATGGTTACTACGTCATAATGTCGATAAATGACGTTTAACGACACTACACGACCTCATTCCGTCATCAAAGGAACAAACACAATAAACTTTGATTTAACACCCCCCATTACGTCACAATCCCCCATTACGTCATGTTAATTGTCGTCATTCCGAAGCATTCAAAGCGACGACTAAATTTATGAGGAAACTTGAAGGGAAATTGCACTGTAAAAGATTACCACTAAAAGGCGACATTGAGTCCAATGTCATGTTATTGTCCTAAAGGGTCCGGTTGTAAACGATTGACCGGTTTTATGGCCTATTTGAGCAGTCAATTCTTATATGAATCTCTTTGGTAGCGAATGCATCGTGCTTTCTTATTTCAACCCGGCAAATAAGCAAAATAATATTCAGCCGACATAGGAAGCGGCATAAAACACCAGTTTATGGCTCCATGGGATATGGGTTCGAAGCTATATTGCGTCTTGCGCTAAAGTTAAAATATTTTTAACTCTGACGTTTGACGCTATTGAGCCACTTCTCTCGACTTGCGTTTGTCTGGCGCGAGTGTGTGTATGACCCAACGCAAGGAGTTTTACGGCAGACGCGAGGTTTTGACGCGAAACGCTATATGTGTGTGGAGCCCTTTAACCTGCCAATATAAGTTGATTCTATTTTCCTTTGAAATAATTTTTTTGATTCAAATTTTCCAGTTTGTCCGGTTCGTTGAAGAAAACCCCGTGGTACCTCGGGCGTCGGTTGGGTTTCGACGAGCCCGCTGTTTTGGGGGGGATATCTCGGTGCAGCGGGGAACGCGATCAAAAGCTTCGATTTCTATTGTTATGGCGTCGACGTCATAAATGGAAAGCGACTGTGCAGAATTTGGTGATTCACCTCGAGTTAGCAGGGTACGATTATGACGAGTATAAAGTGCTTGTGACGTCAAAATCGACACCGGAAATATACGAGAAGGCTGTTGAGATCAAGAAGGTTTCGAAAGAGGGGAATTACCGATATGACAACTTCGAGAAAATTGAACAAAGACGACTTCAGTTGTTCAAAAGGTCAAAGGTCACTGATGACGTGAAAACTTCTCGAAGCGGCAAAGGTATTGTGACGTAACATAAAAGAATCTATATAATAAGAAATGCGGTGTCGATTTATCGCTGATTGAGTGTGTCGTAATATGTGTTATTATGACGTGTTGCTGTGATAGAAGACAACCATTCGTGTCATGCCCCTTCCACCCCCTTTCACCCTAAGATACCCTTCCCACTCACACCGATGCAATAACTTGTTCGAAGTATCCACAATTAATATTCCCGTGGGTGGGCGTCAACGCCCCATTCACATCATGTTCGGTTAATTCACCTCGGTGTTTATGGTTGCTTATTTCAGGGAAACCCCCCGATGAGGTTAAAAGCGGGAACGATTCAGGTTTTGTGACGTCACAAGAAATATCCTCTGACGTAACAGCCTCGCCACGACTACGTCATAATCCAAGTTTGTTCGATTTTTTATTGTTTAAATTTGGTCGCAATTGTTGGGTTAAAATGCAGGAAAAATTGGAATTTGATTTAAATTTTGTCAAAAACTTAGAATTTGTGGAATTTGTATTCGGATCCTGCAAATGTTCTTCTTATATTTTATATTTTTTTATCTTTTGGATTTATATGATGTAATGTGTTTTACTAGAAGGAAATATAAATTGTAATTTCCATTCGAGTTCGATCAAAAGTTGACGAAACCAAGAACGTTGGTATTTTAGTCGAATTGCAATTCTTCCAGGGGAAACCAACTTGGAGAAAAGCTACAAAAACGAACGATTTCTCCGGACTTCTGTGAGCACTTCAACCTTGAACCGCGTGTCTATGACGTCACTGTCGAATGACGTCACGAGAACTAATAATGACGTCATAAACCACCAACGGGATTTTTCGACGGATTCGCAAATGGATTATAAAAATCAGATTCAACGAATGAGTAAACGTCATTATGACGTCATAAACAACAGTAAGTGACGTAAAAACAATAAAATCCCCATAATAGAGAATCTCCCTACAGGTTCCCACAAATCAAGTTATAACTTTTTCAAATTCGGTGGGAAAGGGGAAGTCCCGGGAAAAATCCAAGGTGACGTCATTTTAAGGGTTGGGGGATTTTCCAATATTTTTCAAAAGTTTTTTTTCCTATTTAACCTTTTTGGCGAATAATTTGATCTAATTCCAACAATTTGAATATTTTTGTTGAATTCCACTTTGAAGAAAATGTTTTTTAAAGTTTTTAATATTTTTTATTTGCAGGCGTCATTTCCGGTTTAGCTTTAACCGACAGTGACGACATAGTGGTCAGTGACAGCGATAACAATAGAATCGCGATTTTTGATCGATTCGGTAATTTCCGGTTGTCTTTTGAAACCGGAAGTGACTTGAAACCCAAAGGCGTATTTGTGACGTCATTGAACCAGATTCTAGTATGTTGCGGGAGTGAGGTTCGGGTATTCACCTTAGGTGAGAATGTTCGATCGTTGTGATTATGGTAAATGGTTGACCTTTGACCTTTCGACATATATGGTGTCGTCACCACTAACATTACTCGATATCACATATATGGGCCCATTCTACTTGACCCAACATAACCCTTCACTTGAACCAAATAGATATTTTACTTGAGCCCACATAACCCCCTACTTGACCCTATATAACCCCACACTTGACCCCACATAACCCCCTACTTGACCCCACATAACCCCCTACTTGACCCTATATAACCCCACACTTGACCCTATATAACCCCACACTTGACCCTATATAACCCCACACTTGACCCTATATAACCCCACACTTAACCCAATATAACCCCACACTTGAGCCCACATAACCCCCTACTTGACCCCACTTGACCCCATTTGACCCCACATAACCCCACATGACCCCCACTTGACCCCACTTGACCCCACATAACCTCGCACCAAAAAGACGGTCGGCTGACAAGTTGTGTTTCGCGATCAAAAAGGGACTTGTCGCGGAGGGGGATAACTGCTACAGCATGTTGTTCGCGACACAAAATGGGGAGATTGATTAACGTCCACAGATATACGTTCGGACACAACTGTCACCGGTTTATGACGAAAATGGGAAATATTGCGAAAACGATTCGGTTACTATGGTTAACTAGGCAATTCGAATATGTTGCTATATATATATATTTAGTTTTTTTGTAAAAATTTGTTATTGATTTTTATTTTTTTTTCATGACGTCAAATTTGGAGTAATTATATAAGATTTCTATCAGGTTGTCGGTTGATGAATTTCCACCAGCCGGTGGCGCTAGCGATGAGCGGTCGAAACGAGTTGGTTGTGAGCGACAGTCAGAACCATCAGATTAAGGTAGATTGGGGTAAAACGGGGTAAAAGTGGGTTGTAGGGGGTTAAAGGGGGTTATAGGGGGTTAAATGGGTTGTAGGGGGTAAAAGTGGGTGAAAGGCGGTAAAAGGGGGTTATAGGGGGTTAAATGGGTTGTAGGGGGTAAAAGTGGGTGAAAGGCGGTAAAAGGGGGTTATAGGGGGTTATAGGGGTAAAAGGGGGGAAAAGGGGTTAAATATTTGAATATTTAGGGTGAAGTGGGGGAAGTGCGTCCAACTGAAATAGGGGGGACTGCGGGGTTGTTTCATTATTAATTATTTTACCTGGATTGTGCTATACGCGAGGTTTATTTCGATTCAAGTGAGTGTACAGGGGTGAAGGGGAACCACCCACATTACCCACCCCGTTTAACCACTGTAACCCCCCACCCTTTATTTATCCACCCATACACTATCACCCCAATAATGTTACACCTTGCACTACCCCGCGCTATATCGAACCCACCCCCCTCCAACCCCACCCAACCCCCCCCCAGATATATTCGATGGCGGGCCGACCCATCCACGCGGTGGGGGGCAAGGGCACCGGGGACGGATCATTCTGGAATCCATTCGGCGTCTGCTTCGATGCATCGGGACATCTATACGTGGCCGATTGTGGGAACGACAGGTGATTGTTACGTCATAACTGCGTCACTTTTTGTTAGAATGACGTCACATTTACCTTTTCTAAATTTAATTTGAATTTGTTTAATTAAATGATATGACGTCACGTGTTACGTCATTACTGCGTAACTTTTTGCTATAATGACGTCACATTTACCTTTTCTAAATTTAATTTGAATTTGTTTAATTAAATGATATGACGTCACGTGTTACGTCATTACTGCGTCACTTTTTGCTATAATGACGTCACATTAACTAATTAAATTCATTTAAAATTATTTAATTAAATGATATGACGTCACGTGTTACGTCATAACTGCGTCACTTTTTGTTATAATGACGTCACATTAACTAATTTTTTTTTTTTAAATTTAATTTAAAATTATTTAATTCAATGATATGACGTCACATGTTACGTCATAGGATCAGCAAGTTCGACGAGAGATACCGATTCACGCGTCACGTGATCACACGCATGGATGGGTTACGGATGCCAAGTTTCATTCGAATCAATTCCTCCAATCAGCTGGTGGTGGCCGAGTGGGGGAGGAGACATGTCAAAGTGTTCAGTCTCGAAACCGCCGTGTGACGTCATTATTACATCATGGGGGTGACGTCACTTTTGACCGCATTTGATACCAGGTGGAAATCGGTATATGACGTCACGGTTGTAAAATTATGACGTCATATAGTGTTACGTCACTCACCTGCAAAGGCGCGTAGGGAGTACGTCACGTGACCGAATCTTCCGTGGTCACGGTCGGCTGCGGTTACCATGGAAAGCAAAGATCCTGGGGTGGAATTCTCGAACACTTCGAATGACGTCACAAGCGGTCCCGTAAAAATTGGAACGTTGTCGTTGACGTCACTAAGACTGATTGTCATCTAACAATGCATTGTGTGATTACTCAAATACCTCGCCTTGTGACGTCATAACTACCTTCTTTGTTGTTGTTCTTCTATTGTTTTTAGTTCCTCGCGCGTTGTCACTAGCAACGATTGTTAATTGATGCTCTGGTATGATTTCACGGTCCAGTGGTTTCGCTACTCTCACGTCACCCTGCGTCATAACAAACTATGATGACGTGACAATAGATTATACGCGATGACGCAATTACCAAATTAGGGTGGATTGTGAAGAACCCAAGATCTCCGTGCAACGTGTATGTGACGTCACCATATGCTGCGTCATCGCGGTCGGACGCAGTTACTGACGTCACAAAGCTTCCCGGTTCAGCGTCTTCTGGAATTTCCATCTAAAATAAAATTGTAATCCTTAGTTATATGACGTCACACTCCTAAAATGACGTAATTGCGACTTATAATGACGTCATTACAACTGATAATGACGTAAAAACAATTTTTAATTTACTGACGTTAATGAACTTAAAACGTCACACTTACGTCATAGTTGGACTGGGTGAAGACAGGCCGGTTGTCATTGACGTCATTTACGCGCATGCGCAGTACAATACTGGTGGCGCGGTTGGAAGGGAAGCCATGATCACGTGACGTGAAGGTGACGTTGATCCAACCAGGACCGCCAGATGGCGCTAATGACTCGCGGTCGAGACGAGAAGTGGATACAATGGAAGCTGGAAGTACGGTCGTGTGGGCAAATGGTTAGCGCGACCGATACATACACCGATTCATATAAAAAAAGAACTGTCCTAGTCGCGAGCTCATCTTGGGTTCAAAACTTGGCTCGGTAAAAAAAAATTGAAGGTTGGAAGGTGGTTATGGGGGTGATTAACCCGCCCTCTCGGGTACTGATTAAGATTCAACTTGGTATGCGTATGTATACGTCATATTCGGATAACGTCCAATATTCATGTTTATCCCCGTGAATGGGAAAACCAAGGGGGTTAACACACGGGAAATCGTCAGATCACCTCGCGACCACCGTCGGGTTACCGGAGCTATTACAGTGTGTTGTGTATGATAGACACGTTCCTTTAATTTGGTAGAATCCATTAATATGCTGGGTTCAGGCAATGTCTGTTAAGTGCCTTGCCTAAGCTAACCCCAGGCGCTCGTACCAATTAAGCTACAGGTTATACGGACAACACACGCACAGCACACACACAACACACACACAACACACACATAACACACGCACAGCACACACACAACACACACACAACACGCACACAACACACGCACAGCACACACACAACACACACACAACACACACATAACACACGCACAGCACACACACAACACACACACAACACGCACACAACACACGCACAGCACACACACAACACACACACACAACGCACCCACACAACACGCACACAACACGCACACAACACGCACACAACACGCACACAACACGCACACAACACGCACACAACACACACATAACACACGCACAGCACACACACAACACACACACAACACGCACACAACACACGCACAGCACACACACAACACACACACAACGCACCCACACAACACACACACAACACGCACACAACACGCACACAACACGCACACAACACACACACAACACACACACACAACACACACAATGCACGCACACAACGCACACACACAATGCGCACACACAGGGGCTACAAACACACATGTGCTCACAAGATGGCGTACCTGATCCATCTCTGTTCAACCCGACCAATCGCCGCCCTGGACCACCGATCTCGTATGTTACGTCACAATTCAACCCTTGGTCTACGTCATCCACTATAAACCTCCCCAACACCGATCCCACCGCGATCTCTTCCTCGACATCCATTATTACGTCACCGCGGATTACGTCACCATTATCATTTCGTATAGTGGGAGAATTGTCGTTTTGGTCGATGACGTCAATCTGGAAATAATAAATATTTTAACTGCAATTGTGACGTAATTTGTGACGTACCTGTAATGTCATCTCCTGGATTGATGACGCAAGTTCCGGTACATATGAAGCTTCGTCCCGAACGAGGAATCTCATGAGAACCGACGAACAAATCTCGCGGTCGACCGTGGTTTGCTTCTGTTACGTCATTAAGTACACATTGATAGATCATCGATGACGTAATAACCACATCATTAATGACGTAATAAGCAAACAAACCTTTAAATCGTTTGATGAAAGTGTGACGTCACCGGTTGTGGTGTTCAGGTTAAACCACGACATTATGACGTCATTATCGGAAGTTCTGACATCACCAGCATTAGAATCAACAACAATGGGACGCCCATGGACATTGTATATTGTGTATGACGTCATAGAGAATACGAGGTCAGGGTCGAGGTCATCATCAGTGGCGACAAGGGTCGTGACCTTTGACCCGACAGGCGAATTCTCGTGAATCTGGAAATTCGAGAATTTTAACATTTCCCGGTAATCTAATTATGACGTAATAATAATCACCGAAATCTGTTGAAACGTCGAGAGAAATCGCGGACGGCTGTCGTTGACGTCATCAACTGTTACCATGACAACCGCTGTGCTTGACAACGGGTTTGCCGCGTGATCTGTTGCCCTGACTACTAGTTTGTATTGTGACGTCATTTCGCGATCCAGCGATTGGCCAGGAGCTACAGATATGCTTCCTTCAATAGATTGTGATGTCATAAGTTAATTGTGATGTCATAAGTTAATTGTTACGTCACATACCGGTTTCTTTGTCCACGACGAATCGATCATGGGCGCCGCTGACTATTGTGTAGAACAATCGACCATTGTCATCTTTATCCGGGTCGGATGCGCTCATGCGTGCGATGACGCGGCAACACGTCATATCCTCCGGCACCCTGGTTCGAACGCGACGCGACGCGAACCGCGGAGGATTGTCGTTTAAATCTTTCACTGTTACTCTGGCAACCGTTTCTGACGTCATTGTCCCGTCACTCGCTCTAACAGTGACCTCTATTACGTCATCAAGCATTTCTTCGCGATCTGATATGAAAGGATAATGAAAATATAATATTCTATGTGACGTCACAAACGAACCAATATTGACGATTGTTCTCAACGTTCCAGTTTGGTGATCGATGACGAAATATGATGACGTAACAATGGAATACGTGACGTAAGAGTTCGCTCCATCGTCTGCATCGACGGCCAAGATCGGGGAGGTCTGGGATGTTTTAAAATACGTCATCAAATACGTCATACACTACGTCATCAATTAATATGTACAGTAAGGCTCAATTGTTTGAAAGCAAGTTTAAAAATTAGGAACAATTATAAAAAATACGTCACTTCCTATAAAAATACGTCACTTCCTATCAAATACGTCACTTCCGATCATTGTTCACTCACCAGGAATTGAACCTGCGTCCCTGGGGGGGAATTCTCGGTGATTTCCCCGATATAGGGGATTCCCACAAACTGTGGGGTCTCATCGTTGACGTCATCAACAATTATCTGGAATGATTACGTCACATTAATTATTTCTTTTCAGCAGCAGCAGGAAGTGACGTCATAACACAGTCCACCTGGAGCGTCCTCCTTGAAGTTCTAGAATTCGAAAGATCGCTTGGATTGTCTCTCACTATGACGTGTAAGTTGTATTCGCTCACGCTTTCACGGTCGAGTGATTTCACCAGGTATATCTGACCACTCTGTTGGAATGGGATTTCGATGAGGTTGTGTGGTCGAATGGTTAGCGAAGCGTTTTCCAACCTTTTTTGGTCGCGGACTATTTCCTTACAAGCGAAAGTCTTTGCGGACTCAAAGTGCATCAATTTTCAATTATAGCGTAAGTCAAAAACACTGGGTTGGCGCCACCGATACAGAAATATTTTCCAAAACGTTCCAGCGACAAGCCTATCATGGATTCGAAACTTGGCTCGGTGAGTTCTGGACTCATGTACAGTCGTGTGGCGAATGGTTGAAACGATCGAAACATTTCCGACTTTTACAAAAAACGGTCTTAGAAACGTGCCAATTTGGGTTCGAAACTTTTACTTTTTACTGAGCGCAGTTTAAAGCCCATGCTGCCGCACTTTACATTGAGTCGAATGTAAAAAAATGTTTTTTTTTATGCGGTTTCTATGGCAATTTGTAGCCAACATTTAAATGTGTTAAAATTGTACGGTGGTGTGGCCGAAAGGTTAACACGACCGATACATATACCGACTTACATGCAAAAAACGATCTTAGCAATGATTCTGGTTTCGAAACTAAGCCCGGTAAAAATATATTGTATATAAACAGAAATGACGTTGCAGACCTGAACATACTACGCTGGAAAATATTGCCGTGTGTGGAATTTGAACCCATATCCTAGGGTTATACGTAATGATTGATTTTATACGTAATAATTGGTTACAGATCCAAGCTTCAATTTTAAATTGTGAAAAAATCTAAGACTTCCTATGTCAGGATTTTGAGTGACAGCCGTTTTTGTGAGGTCAGTTTGCATTGGAGAGATAGGGAGAATAATTACTTGAGCGCTTAAAGCACAGCGAAAGCTATCAATTATAGATTGTTATTATAACCTATGTTACAAAGTGGTGCATATGTGACGACACGTTCGACTATGTTGTCATAGACGCAATACAGCTATTACGTCATCAACAACTTCCCGATCGAACGAACAAAGTTCTAATTATCCCATAATCGTGACAACGGTCCTGTGGCCCAATGGATAAGGCGCCTGACTACGAATCAGGAGATTCCAGGTTCGAGTCCTGGCAGGATCGCTTTTTATTTCTTCAGTCAAAATATACACATTTTTCTGCACCTTTTATTACACCTTTTGTTCACTAATTATACACATTTTACACCCAGTTATTTTATCATGTTTTTATCACATTTAGTTTATTTCCTTTTCATGTTTAACTGATTTTATCTTCGTGTTTCTATATTAACTCGCACGTTTTTATTATCTCGGGTAATCACGTGATTGATGTTGACATCAGTGCAGTGTTGATTTCCGTGCTGGTGTTGTCCGCGCAATTTGTGTCCAAAGAATTTAATTCCCGCTTCGATTTTTAACGATTCAGGCGTGTATTATTACGAAATTTTCATACCAATTTTATGTGTGTGCTTTAATAGTTGTGATTTTAGTAAAGAAAAACATGTCAAACCCTAATGATTGCTCCAGCAGTAAGCCGTTAAAACAGCGTCCTAACCTCGAATTTGTAACAATTACCCAAATTGTGACGAAACAAACCTTCTTGTTGATCGAAAACGTTTTGTCTACGTCATCAATCGAGAATTCCATCTGCCCGAAGTTTCCAGAGTCTGGATCTAGCGCCATCACGCGGTAGACTGGATATCCAATCACCGTATCTTCACTAAGATTGATGCGGTTTGGGAATTTCGTCAATTGCGGTGAGTTATCGTTAGTATCAACCACACGAATCTGTGTGACAATCTGAAAGAAAATTATCTTAAGTGACGTCACCTCTTGACGTCATAGCCTCTACGTAGGATTACGTCATAATACTCAAAAATTAGTTGTCATTTATGGAAACGCGGATAGGATGACACATTCTATTTATTATTGCTTCTTAGCCAAGCTAATCGGTTGTGTCCTTGGGCAAGACACTTTACGGACATTGCCTGAACCCAGCGGATTAATGGGTTCTACCAAATTGAAAGAACGTGTCTATCATATACAACACACTGCAATAGCTCCGGTAACCTGACGGTGGGCGCGAGGTGATCTGACGATTTCCCGTGTGTTAACCCCCTTGGTTTCCCCATTCACGGGGATAAACATAAATATCCGATTTCAGGAAACTAAGTATTGCTGGATTTAATACAAAGAAGCATCTCACAGTATCATTCAAGGGGTTTTCCCCGCCATCCATAGCGAGTATTGTGACGTTATAATCACTTCTTTGTTCTCGGTCGAGTTCGACGCCATGCGCTACTCGAAGTTCCCCATCTAGCGGTGAGATTGTGAAGACACCTGAAAGTGATGACGTAACATATGACATCATAATATCGTCATGACGTCATGTAAATCTTGGTATTTTGATCTTACTGTCGTCATTTCCGCTTATAATCGAATACGTCACACGGCCATTGTCTCCAGAATCTACGTCATAAGCGGTGAATTTAGCGATTTTGGCGCCGAGGATGTTTTCTTGAACTTGGAACGAGGTTTGAGGGGATCGGGGGAATTTGGGGGGATTGTCGTTGACGTCATCAATTCTAATGACGACCTGTGCACCATGTGACGTCAGTATAGGTGATGACGTTCATTAATATTACGTCACCTGAGCAGTAGTGCTATGTCTGACGTCAGTTCCGCCGTCTTGAGCTGTGACGTCAAGCGTCACGTGACCTCCAAGTTTTTCGTAATCAAGAATTTTGACGTTCGTGACGTCACCAGTGACATTATTAATAGAAAATACTCCTTTGTCATTACCTGATATTGTAAATCATTAAATGTCACGATTTCGTTATAATGCGGTCATTTACCTCCCGATATTTGATACGTCACAATTCCGGCATCACCATTATCGGCATCCGTAGCTTCTACTCGGAAGTGACGCAAGCGTGCGTTTTCTTTCAGTGTGACGTAATATATGGACTTCGTAAATAGTGGTGCATTGTCGTTGACGTCATCAATGGATATGCGTAAATTCCGCTTGGTCTAATGACGTCACAAATGGTTAATATTACGTCATACATAAAGAACAATTCCCGCCCGAACGAATAAAGTTCTAATAATCCCATAATCGTGGCAAGGGTCCTGTGGCCCAATGGATAAGGCGCCTGACTACGAATCAGGAGATTCCAGGTTCGAGTCCTGGCAGGATCGGTTTGATTTTTAAGCCAAAATCGATAATCATTTTTAGGAGTTAAAGTAATTCATTGGTTAAAAGTTATATTTACGAATAATATGGACGGTGGTGAGGGTACGATACGTAAACCAACATTTTCCTGAATACGTTGATAGAATCAACAACGCGATTCATCGACAATTCGCGGTAAGCATTCAACGTCACAATGCATATTGTTGCTTACCGATAATCGCGGATTCCCATTATCCTGAGCCATGATGGTGACGTCATAAAAGGAGGAAGTTTCATAATCAGGGGAAATCCCAGGTTTGGTAGTGATGTCACCGGTTTGTTCATTCAAGCGAAACACAGACCCTTTATGACGCAATAATTTATTTGGGTAATTAAAAACAAACAAGAAAAACAAATTACCAAACTTTTCTTGTCCATTTATGACGTAATAATCGACGCGCGAGTTATCCCCACTGTCGTCATCTTCCGCGGCAACCGACCCGACGAGAATCCCTCCGCCAATGTTCTGTGACGTCATAATGTACAAACATCCAAGGAAAATCTAGTGACGTAACAAACCTCTTGAACAGTAAAATTGGAGAATCGAACGAATCGCGGTTGATTGTCATTGGCGTCTATGACGTGAACCACCAACGGCGCTCTAGAGCTCAGAAATCCAGAATCTGTGACGTCAATCATCAGCTCAATGCTGCCGCCAGCGACCGCTTCAAAATCCAACGGACCTTAGTATATGACGTCATCATTAGATGATGTAATTGAGTATATGACGTCAACTTATAAATGACGTAATTAATAAACGAACTTACGTTTAAGGAACAGAGTTGCAGTGTTGACGTCATAATTGTTGACAATGGTGAAATAATCGCGATAATCGTTTTGGATGATTGTGTATGACAATACTTCGTTTGTGTCGTCATCTATCGCCTGTATGACATCACAGGTTAGATAAAATGTTAAGACGAAACAAAAATTACCTTTAAAATTGCAAGTTCCACATTAGCGACGTTTTCTGTGACGTATACATCTGGTAGTGGGTTGGGGAATACCGGGGTGACGTCATTTTCATCTATGACGTCAATAAATAGAAATGTCCTTGCTGTTTGTGACGCAGGACCTTGACCACGTGCCAATATGGCATACCTGTGGTAAATATTATCGTGACGTCATAATCATCATAAAACGTTACGTTATTAGCATAAAAAATACGTCATCAGCAAAAAACGCTACGTCATCAAAACAAACCTCTTAGTTTTCTGGGCTTCATAATCAAGAGTCGTCGCCAACCGAATTTCGCCGCTTTTTCGACCGATTGTTACGTCACCAAGTGCGTCCTCTAGCGAGTAAAATATTCTTCCGAATTTCCCCGAATCGCCATCGCTGGCGGAAGCGCGAAATATGACGTCACCAACTTCAGCTGTGATAAATACAAAGTGAGCTGCGACGTCAAAGTGTATTATGACGTAAAGAATAATAATACTGTAGTAATAATGCGACTGGCTACGAAACAAAGGGAACCATGGCAACTGGGTAAATATTTGAGCGACGCGCGACGCTTCATTATCTTTTCTTGTGCATTTCCGGTTTTATGTCATTTCCGTGAAAAAGCTAATCAATTAACTCTACATTATGACGTTTTGCAAAGTAGTGAAATGCCGCAGCCAATCAAAACAAACCACGTCATCATTTATTCATGACGTGCCGATAATGGATATTTGGACAGCTACTACGTAACTTCCGGTATATAAATTATTTGAAGAATTTTGGATCGGCCATCTTGGTTTTAATTAAATATTACCTTTGTCTGTGACGTACACAATAAAACCAGACGACGTCATATCGGTAAAATATTACGTAGCTGTAAAATTTTACTTTCGCGATCAATTGTGACTTTGTGACGTAATATATTGTGACGTAATATATTGTGACGTAATATATTGTGACGTAATCATTGAACTCACTGTTTTCAGACACGTTGACGTGATACTCTGTGTTATCGAACAATGGGGCATTGTCGTTTTCATCTATTACATCGATTGTGATGTCACACTCACTGAACAATGAAGGATCGTTGGTTTCGTTTGCAAATATCTGTAACAATCGATAGGTATTATTACGTCATTATACTCTCTTGTGAGGTAATGAACAGATGCTCCAATCACAAGAGAGCACGTGGCCTAGATATAAAGTTGGTTTGTTTATTAAAAAAATGATAAAAATTGCAAATTACCATAAAATGCTTTATTTTCACCCAAAATAACAAACTCACTCGAAACTGAATTCGTCTTTGTGACTCATAATCAAGCGGCTTTGTTAATATGAGTGTTACGTCACTACGACTTCGAAACGTCACAGGGCTGATCGCGATACTTCTGCTCCACTCCCATTCCACTGACATTGTGACGTCACTATTAGCACCTTGATCGTTGTCTGTCATGTAACAAAGGATGACGTAATATATCCAACATACTTTATCAACAAACTTTCAGTTGAATTTTTTATTTTAAAAAATACCAAAGTTATTACTAACAATTACATGAAACAAGTAAGAATTCAACAAATTCCTTAAGAATTCAACTAATTCCTTAAGAATTCAACAAATTCCTTAAGAATTCAACAAATTCCTTAAGAATTCAACAAATTCTTTGAAATTTAACAATTTTTTTTTTTAAATTCAACAAATTCTTTAAGAATTCAACAATTTTTTTAAGAATTCAACAAATTCAACAAAATTCAACAAAATCGTCGTCCCACCTTCCAGCCTTATCACTAACGGAAGTGACGTGCCGACCGCTGTTGTTTCTGGTACCCGTATTCTATAACTCCCTCTTTCGAATCGCGGTCGCTCGTCGTTGACGTCATCAATTGTGACGTCAAAACTGATCTCACTAAACGCCCCACCACGCAATCCGCGAGTTCCGATTTCCGTCGCCGAAATCGTCAACTTGTACTTTCCGTTAAATCCAATGACGTCACGATCTATGCGTGACGCAACTCTGACGTCACCGGAAGAATCAAGTAGGAATTTCCCATCGTTATTTCCAGAAACAAAAGAATAAACGACGTCATTAGGTCTCCCTCTATCGCCATCTACCGCCGATATTGTAACAACTCTGGTCCCCTGTAAGAAACGTTTTAATTTCAGTCCGAAAGATTAGTCTCGTGGTTAAAGCGACGTCTTTCAATCACTAGGTTGCAGGTACGAAACTGGTCGCCAGCTAGTTGGTTGTGTCCTTGGGCAAGGTACTTAACGGACTTAACCTGAACCCTGTGGATTAATGGGTTTCATATGGGAATACCCCATTGACCCATGTGGGAATACCCCCATTGACCCATGTGGGAATACCCCCATTGACCCATATGGGAATACCCCCATTGACCCATATGGGGAATACCCCAATCAAAAACAAACCGATTGTTCAATCGCGGCGTAGTTCGGTTGCCATAGCAACCAGGTTAACCGGGTACAAATACAATCGTTGCTATGGAAACTTTTCCCGCCACTTGGTTTTCCCGCCCTTTCCCGCAAAACATAGAAATATCATTCACCCGTTCCACGTCTTCCTTGATTGTTCTGTCATAAGGGAGACCGACGAACCGCGGCTCCGTGTCTTGTACGTCATCAACCATTATTACCACGGCAACCGATGACGACATAGGTCTGGAAAGGAAAGTAATTTATGAATTGAAATACGTCATAATACCCATGTATATGGCTATAATACTACATGTAAGTTTACTATGCGTACTGTGACGTCACAATACAATACAATAAACGAAAAATTGTTTAGAATTTTTCACTTTTCTAAGTTTGTGGTCAAAATGGGAGAAATAAAAGTAAGATATTCGAACTTTGGTGACGTCAGCAGTGACGTAGAAGAAGGTGAGTCTAATTGTTTATTTATTTATTATGTCGGTGTATATTCCATTATATCTATCTGAGCTTCACGTTTTAGTAGAGGAACTGGGAAACCCCCTATCCCGGGAATTGGGGTTGGATACCTTTCCTTCAGGCACAACTGCTCACTACTGCCTCATGCGGCCGAGGGGGCAGAAAAAAGGTTGGAAATTTAATATTTTTATCTTTTTTTAACTTTTTGTGGATTTTAATATTAGAAGAAAATGTCGAATCATCAAAAGGTGAGTCAGCAAAACGGAAACAACGTCATCGAATGAGTAGCCAGGAACGCCGCTGTGTGGCGCTGTTGCAAAACCGCGTCATGAAGATAGTGGGGGATATTCGTAGTGAAAGTGGGTATTGTGACGTATGCTTTATGACGTAAATAATTGTTTCTCATTTAAGAATTTAATGATGATTATTTTATTGATGACGTAGGCACAACGTAACTTCGGCCATATTGTTTTAAAAATTTTGGGCCAAATTATACCGATCAGTAAAATTTAAAGTTCATTTAAACCCTGATTATTCCTGACGCATTTATTCACAAATCTACGTTTTGAAATCAGGGATTCATTATTTGGTTCGTTTGTGGCTTCGAGGTATTGTAAGTCAAGAATTTTTATTTTACGTCACGAAATTCTTATTTTACGTCACAACATCCTATCTTACGTCACAAAATCCTATTTTATGTCACGAAATTGATAGAAAATTCTGGAATTTTCGAGAAGGAACGTCCTGTTACTGTGAGTGGAGAGACGTTTCGAAGAGGTTCGTGCAATGTGATTTATTTAGTTTTAAATTTGTGAAAAAGAAATATTAGACATATTGTTTGATAACTCGGAAAGTTATGAACGGATTTTGATGGAATTTGGTGAGGAGGTAGATTGTGTCCATGGGAATAAGTGGTTCAATATTGGAGGTGATCCGAGAAGAAATATTAGACATATTGTTTGATAACTCGGGAAGTTATAAACGGATTTTGATGGAATTTGGTGAGGAGGTAGATTGTGTCAATGGGAATAAGTGGTTCAATATTGGAGGTGATCTGAGAAGAAATATTAGACATATTGTTTGATAACTCGGGAAGTTATGAACGGATTTTGATGGAATTTGGTGAGGAGGTAGATTGTGTCAATGGGAATAAGTGGTTCAATATTGGAGGTGATCCGAGAAGAAATATTAGGCATATTGTTTGATAACTCGGGAAGTTATGAACGGATTTTGATGGAATTTGGTGAGGAGGTAGATTGTGTCCATGGGAATAAGTGGTTCAATATTGGAGGTGATCTGAGAAGAAATAATATTCCTCACATCAAGTTACCATACACTACAAACAAGCCTAATACCCCACATAGAACAACAAGCATCAATACAACATCATGCATAATTCATATCCTTATATGGAGTATAAGACGAGACTCCCATCAATAATTCAACGCACACACTTTATAAGACCAAGTGGAATGAGGGGAATACCCTTTATAGAGCTAAATTTCCAATCCATAATGAACTGTTTAACACAGGTTTAGTAGAAAACGGTTAACGCGACCGATTTGCATTCGATTTCTGTATAAAGGCGGATTTAGTGGCGAGCCCATCATGGGTTCGAAACTAAACAGGTTCTAAATGCAGCAATTTCCCAACCATGTACGGGGAGGAGGGAAACCGCACATTAATATAAAGATTATGACATTACAGTTCGTTTTAAACATGGGGTTGGAGTTAGGGTTAGTTCGGGGGTCGATATCAGTGTTCAGGGGGAGGGTTTAAATTAGTTTCCGTGATTTTAGTAGGAAGTTTTCCTCCTTCACTTCTTTATTGTCCCAATTCCACGACAATGGAGCAATGGCGTCAAACATAGCACAGTATGACGTAATAGAGTATTTTATACATTTGATGTACATTTTTGCGTCGATTTTCGATCTTGTCAGTTTTGGCGCCAAATTCGTGCATTCTTAGGAAGCGCGGCGAGCTCAAGACCGACGACACACCTATCATTGTTACGTCATAAACCACGCGATAAAGTAAGCACGACGGAATCGATCTTATTGAAGAAAGTGATCAGCGAGATATTGAAGCGAAAGTTGAAGGAAGAATTGAAGAAGGTGGGAATGTAGGCGCCGAGTTGGGGGTGCCAGGGGTGCCGGGGGTGCAAGGTGACCCCTCTGGTGCGAGTTTGTTTCCTTTTAATATCAAAATTTGATTCAAAATCGCAACCATTATAGACAAACCAAGAAGTATTATAACGATATGACGATTTTCACCACTGACCGAACAAATGCTTATGAATGGAACAATAACATTGGCGCCATGTTAGGGGTCCCATGGGTGCAATGTGCCCCTCAGACCGAAATCAAATTAAAATAAACAAGTTTGCAAAGTTGATGTTGAGTTTTGCACTTAGGATTCTATTAATGTGCGGGCCATTGCGTCATAAAAATGATAGTTATCAAATGAACAATGACAATTATTAAACAAACAAACAAAGACAAACTAATCTCTTCACTTCGCGCCACTGTTGGGTTGAAAATCATCTATTGTGACGTATTATGCTTGTTTTTCTTATATATTAATCGTGTTCACAGGACCGACCAACCACCCCATTGTCACGGAAAGCTAACACGTCACAAAACTCACAAGTATGACGTCATAATATATTACGTCACTTCTTCCATTATTCACCATTATGACGTAGGTAACTGGCGACACGGCGAAATACTTGGACTTGGTGAAGAAACGAATCAAAGAAAAGATCAGTGACGTAATCAGCGATAACGTCAGCAGTAGCGGTGACATCACTCGTGACGTAATAAAGCGAGGACACGGGGTAATAATAAACGAAATTATACCTTAAACGAGTAAACTTAGTAGAATTACGAAATAAAACCTATTTATGACATCAAGTATACTGGTTAATGACGCATAATGGAAGGTTAGTTATTTAGCAATCTTAATTATGATGTCATAAAGCATTGTGACACATCAATGCGACACGCGCGATATTGATTATGACGCGCAGTTAAATTTAATAATGCCCTTTATGACGTGTTTTACCGCGTTACCACAGACTTCAATTGTCTGGGACACAATCGACTTAGTTACTAATATAACTGAATAATTTATAATATGACGTCATCACGTGTGACGTCACGCAGAAGGAAGAGCGCCCCCGCGTGATGTTGTTCTCGGTGGGCGGGAGCAGTAGGGGAAACACCGCCGATTGGATCATCAAACAAAAGTTCGAGAAATACCGGAAATGACGTAGCGGGGTTTGTGCAATAAACTACGTAACTTCCGGTTTGTTGTGTGGATTTCACGGAAAGGAAGCGAAGGGGGCGAGCGGGGGGTGAATATTATAATTTCCAATAAGATGTAGCCGCGAATTTTGGGCTGGTTAGTTAATTCCGCTTTTCGGGTGGTTTTAACGTGATGACGGGGTGGGGGTGGGGGGGGGGGGGGTCAGCGGTGAATATTATAATTTTGTATTGTGGCCAGTTACGTGGTTATACAGCGGCGCCATAAGCCTTTCAATACAGTGTATTGGTTATCCTAATTATCCACTGATCATAGAAGCGTCGATTGAGTGGTCGAAAATTTGTGTTTCCGTTTCTTTCCGGATCGAATAATCAACCCATATTAACCCACATTACCAAGGTGGGGATATATATTGTAATTTTCAATAAGGTGTCGCAGAAAATTCTGGGCTGGTTAGTTAAAGGGGTAAAATAGATTTTCCCTGGTTTGTGCAATAAACTATGCAAAGTAAGGCCACCATAAACACTTCAATATAGTGTGTATTGGTCGGTCTAATTATCCACTGATAATTGAGGCGTCGATTTAGGGAGTGGTCGACGATTTGTATTTCCGATCTTTTCCGGATCGAAAGACCCACCCATATTAATCCACATCACCAGCTTAATAGAGTTAATCCGGCGTTGTAATCAATTATATGCTGACTCATTCTTTTTGACTCCCATGTTGCAACAAACAAGATTATTACGTCATAAGCTCATTATGATGGAATCCTTTTATACGTATTTGGTGGGAAAATTCATTTTTGACGATTTTGGTGGGAAATTTGAAAAATATCTGATTATTAACATAATAGAAGGGTTTATGACGTCATTGTAACAAGCTTTGCGATTCTTTATGTGACGCGAAGCTAAAATACAGACCATTCTAGTACAAGCTCAATGTTCAAACACACTGACACGGCTTAATATAATAGCATGCTATATACATAATGTCCTAGATTTTCAAAAGGATGATTCGAGTTATTTAGGAATAAAAACGTAAAACTGAAAAACTAGTCAAGTTATTTTTATTCTTAAAATAGAATAAAAACGTAAAACTAAATGAGATATAATTTTCTTCTATCGCTGAGAACAAATAGAATATATTATCGAAACGTGCAATAAATAAATATGTAATTATTATAACATGGTAAAATATGTAAAAATAAGAAACTAAGTTTGCGCCAAATACAAATTGACATATTTTATTGTTACGTCATCAATTCTCGAAGCTTACCTTTCGTCGTCCTGATCACGTGCTATGACGTCGAACCGGTAACTAGGCAACCGCTCATAGTCAAGTTCAGATTGTAAGGTCATGACCCCTGAATCGGGGTCAAGGCGAAAGGGAAGTTCCCCGATCTGAGAAAAGGTCAAACATGAAAGAATAAAGGAATATATTGTTTCATTTTCACCTGAGATTATTTGTGATGGTTAAAATGGCGAAATCGCTCGAAACCATTGTTTGGTAACTAAGGACTTTATTTTATAATAATAAACCAAGTCAATCAGCTTTTTGCAAATAATTGTGATTTCTTATTTTCGGAATTATTCTTTTTCGGAATTAATAAAAAAATTAATTTCTATAAATCCGGCGGATATGACGAAAAGCGTATTTGGACGGTATGGAAATAAAAATTTTATGTAAGAATTCGTCTAGGACTCTAGATGGACGCTTGGGGATTATGACATCATAGTTGTCATGTAATACGCGCGGTGGGCATTGTGAGAGACAATGGGTTGATTGTTCCGGCGCCAATTGCGGAAACGCGACACCGATTGTTCCGGGGAAACTTGCAATGTCGTTCCAGATACTCTGGATATAACTGGGCAATTATTCAATCGTCCACATACTGCGCTGTTAAACAACACACTGCTGCAGTTTCAGTTTAAATCAGGAATTTTTAACTTTTTGGATTTTAGTTTCTAATGCACAAAGAATATACGATCATCGTTAATAAAATCCTTAAAAATATACTTTAATATGGAAACTTGGGGAGTATATGTATATGCTCGGCATGACGTCATAGCCTTCCATACTTTTGTCTTTTTTAACCGGGTTGAGTTTCGAACCTATGATCATCGCTAAGAAGATTTTCATGTATAAGAATAGATATATCTTAGAATTGGTATAAATATATATCGGTCGCGTTAACCATCACAACCCCCACACTCACAAACTAGTAATAAACAAACCTCCGCTATTGAGAATTGGACGATTCCGCCGAATCCGCTATCTGGATCCGAAGCTGCGATTCGGAGAATTTCGGATCCGATCGGAGAATCTTCGGGAACGTTCGCAATGTATGGGTTATGATCAAACAATGGGGCATTGTCGTTGACGTCAGTAATTGTAATATAAGCAAGTTTGTCCACCTGTGATGTCATAATAACAGTTATGATATGAATGAAACGTCATAGATGCAATTATTACCTCATAAAGACCATTGGATACATTAAACTTGGCTGTATATTGATTATCAACCTGCGGATAAAAATGAGTTAAAATCATTTAATATAAGTTTTATATCGGGAATTAAGCGAGATATTGTTGCTTTAATGCATGATTAACCCTAGCAAGGTATCGAGGCGTCACACTGGCTCCAATAGTAATATTATGAATACAACTAAAAGTAACATGTGGTTAAGTTGATCCTAAAATGACAATTCTGTCGAGTTGCGATCCAATGTGGAATTCCCCTGAATCGATAAATGTCTGAGATTTCGTCGGGAATTCGATTAAACCGGTCGCCTTAATGGGAAAACTGGGTATTCGGTGACGTAAAATAATTATCTGGCCAAGGTAGGTGATGACGTCATTTAATATATGATGACGTCATTATAATCACAGTATGTCCAACCTAGAAGAAATGCCCAATACAAATAGTTCGGTCAATAAACTTATACATACGCTATATTGAGTATAAGATAAGCAGATTGATATATTACCCAACAATCTTCGGTTTTCCTAACATAAATAAGGTGTATAAAGTGCCAACAATCTAGCAATAATGGAACATGTGACGTAATAATGCGATACAGAAGCCCAGTCGCGTTATCGATGCCACAGCGGCACGCGAGCTGTTATAGAATTACTATGGTTTCGCAGGACGCTGTCTTAACGGCCTATACCGTGAGTCCAATTACAAGGGCTTGCAACGTTTTTGCTTTATAAAAACAATACTATTTACAAAACACATATAAAACTAATAAAAACGATCAGCTATTAAAAATAAGTCTGCACGAGCGAGTATATCGCAAGGGGGGATTATAAAGCAATTGGGAAACAGAAATGACAAGCAACCCCTTGCACTAAGTAGCAGGTTATTAATATTAATCGAAGTTGGAGTCAATTTATCCTCGACTGACGTTGCTTCGTATTGTGGCTGTGCAACAAACGTTACAATGAACATGGTGTTTCGGGGAATGTTGTGACGACTTCATGTGTGCTGATGTGTAAAGCGTTCAATGTTGAAGTATCTCGGTGCGTGGTTTGTTGGTCATGTTTGTGGATGAAGAATATTTTATTTCTTCTGTTCGTCCTAACCAACCGTGTGCAAACAGTCGGGTTAACCAAACTATTGCATTGTGTTGTTAGATTATAACACATTATGTTACATCTATTTTGTGTGTTTCGTGAGTTTTGTCTAATATATCAGATGAAAAAAAAGAAAAAAAATATTTGGAGATGTTTGTAAGATAAAGAATATTCGAGAATGATTTTCACCCCCTTTTCCCCAACAAGTCTTAACTACCCGGTAATGTAATACCAACATTAGTTATAGTGTTATCTTCTGATGTATACAAACAAGACAACAAACATGTCCCCATGCAGTATAACAACATATAAAGTCCACCAACACCACATATAAGGCCCACCGACACCACATATAAGACCCACCGACAAAACATATAAGGTCCACCAACACAACATTACCTCCCGATCGAATGCTTTCCTCAGCTTTACAACCCCTGTGTTCGTATCCACGGTGAAGTATTTCGGTCCGATGTCACCTTTCACACTAAAGGTCAAAGGTCGACCTCTGGGGTCAGATGCTAGCAGTTGGATCACGTGATTGGATATTGATGAGCGCGGCTGCGAACCTAAACCGGATAGGAGGTCATAAAGGTTATTGTTGAAGCGATAGTAATGATAATGACGTAGCTTAAAGGGATTTGCAAGAATTAACCTCGGATTACTGGTGGTGGTGGCTTAACATTTATGAACGAATTGTGATGGAATTTGGTGAGGAGGTAGATTGTGTCCATGGGAATAAGTGGTTCAATATTGGAGGTGATCCGAGAAGAAATATTAGACATACTGTTTGATAACTTGGGAAGTTATGAACGGATTTTGATGGAATTTGGTGAGGAGGTAGATTGTGTCCATGGGAATAAGTGGTTCAATATTGGAGGTGATCCGAGAAGAAATATTAGACATATTGTTTGATAACTCGGGAAGTTATGAACGGATTTTGATGGAATTTGGTGAGGAGGTAGATTGTGTCCATGGGAATAAGTGGTTCAATATTGGAGGTGATCCGAGAAGAAATATTAGACATACTGTTTGATAACTTGGGAAGTTATGAACGGATTTTGATGGAATTTGGTGAGGAGGTAGATTGTGTCCATGGGAATAAGTGGTTCAATATTGGAG
>CH003308.1:537340-583441 GCA_000149265.1 Ciona savignyi | reverse complement strand
ACAACCAACGAATATTAATGTTTCCTACAATCGAAAAACACTACTACTAAAGGACAACTAACCGACGAGGAATTAGCCGTTGCTGAGTTAGAAGCAGTGAAGTACGTGCAACGCCAAGCTTTTGCACCAATCATCGATATTCTACAAATCTAAACGATGGGAAAAGAGCAGAGAACGCGAAGTACGACGCAAAATGAAAAACTCGCGCACGCAAAGTGCATGGATAACTAAAACCACAGTTAGTGGACGGAGTTTTAAGAGTCGACGGCCGTTTGGAAAATGCGCCGATTGCCTATGAAGCTAAACATCCTATTATACTACCCCCCGATCCATTTCTTAATAAGCGCGAAAGTAGCGAAGTCAATAGGTATGAATGCTTATTTACGTGCCTGTCAATGCGAGCAGTTCACATTGAAGTTGCGACAGATCTGTCAACAGACGCATTTATTAATGCGTATCGAAGATTCGTATAGGACGACAAGGCAAGCCAGTGGAGATATACTATGACAACGGAACGACATTGTTGGTGCTGAGCGAGAGTTAACACTATTTGGAACACCTGGATTATTTAAAGCAAAGGATTGTTTCAACCGTCGCAGATGGCGACAAGTGCAGTTCCTTGAGTTTTGGCGACGCAGGTCTCGCGAATATTTACCGACCATTGCGTTGAGACAGAAGTGGCCCGACAAGCAAGAAAACTTATTGATCGTAAGTGACATGGTACCACGAAGAAGATGGGAGATGGGTAAGGTAATTGGTACCTATCCGGACAAACATGGCGTTACAGATTATCTGGAAACTTAACGCCGGTAGCTTGTTGGTGCTTAGACCCAAACGAACGGACTGGGTCTGGCAAATACCTCTCAGTAAATTACTTGCGAACGTGTGTATCTCTACTGGGTGCATTGTAAACACACCTGACACTTTATGGTATTTTCGATGGAATCTAATGGTGTATTCTTGGCCAGTATTAGTATTGGATGCCGATTACTCGGTAGTCTTGAAACGTTATCACCTTCTTCAACTTCACCAACGTAATGACGGGGACTTTTCCTGTTAATTCAAATCGAACAAAAACGTATTTTACAATGTCGGGTTCACCAGTATCGACCCCTCCTCATAATAACATTATTCTATACTGTCATCAGAATCTACCAACACAATAGGCAGCTGGTCATTGGATTCGTCTTCCGAACTGCTTTCATGCAATTGGATCACCTTTCTGTTTTTCTTTTATCTGCTCGCTGGAACGGCGCTCGTATTTTACCCTTTGATCATATTTTAAAACATTGAAGTTACAAATACCATAAAAACCTTTGTTCACGACCATTTAAGCAGTTGTCAACTGCAAGATTTATGCAATATCTGCAATGCCAAATAAATTCCAAGTGCTACCAGAATAGGTAGGACTTTTTTTCTAGAAAGTTTATTACGAAAATATGTTTATTCATTTGTAGCATAGCAAAATTTAAATATTGGTTAATTGTGTTAAGAAAACTGTTTTAGCTATATTTTTTACTTAAGAGCTAATTATTCTCAACTCATTATTCTCCCTTCAACTAATTATTATCCCTTCTCTCCAATGCAAACTGACCATACAAACACCTCTGTCACTTAAAACGCTGACACAGTAAGTATTAAATATTTTTACAGTTTAAAATTGCAGCTTGGACCTAGAACCTTAATTCAATCCTCCTAAATTTTACTTAAAAATTGTGTCAACTTTTTCCAAACAAAACAACTAGTAGATGTACAATTAACCCCTTCATTTCAAACAAGCACTGCTCCATTACTACAAAACTTTACAGCTAAACAAGAACACCGGCGCGCAGCCTAGCACAAGCTGCTTACAACTAAACAAACTGTGGGAAATCAACAACATTGGTACTCTTCAAAACACACGTTTAAAAACAATGACTGAGGATACCACTCGTCACATCCTGCCGCGCATAGAGGTCAATTAATTGGTTATATGCCATCTTAAAGTTAGCCGTGTTAGCATACCACAAAGCAATAAGTAGTGAGCTTATTAAATTAAGTATGGACAAATACTTAGTGCGCTTATCAAATGCAGTATGGACAGTATTTATCGTTTCTTGGGGGCCGTAATTTATAGAAGTGAGAAGGTTCTTTGTATGGTCTTGTGTGGCCAAGGTTTTTTCAACGCATATAATTGGAAGTAACCAGGTCCAAGATCTAATTCTAATTCTAGAGGATGAGTTCTACCAAATTGACGGAACGTCTATCATACACAATACACTGCAATAGCTACAGTAATCCGACGGTGGGCGCGAGGTGATCTGACGGTTGCCCGTGTGTTAAACTCCTTGTTTTTTTCCATTCACGGGGAAAACATGAATATCCTATCCTATCCGCTGTCGTCTATACCTGGTGCATAAATTTCCGTTTCGACTACCATACGTACACACATGGCGTGGACCTTAATTAAAAAAAACAGAAAACTGCGCTCGTAGATGTATTCTTAATTAAGTTTTTTAACCGCACGCTTTATAATGCAAATAATGATGTAGGTGGAAAACAACCGATTTAAGTGTCGATGGCACTATGGGGTGATAACAGAATGAACTCAGTAGGCGTGGATTAACTGAAATGAAAAAATAGCATTAAAATTGCTGTAGTCTTATTGCATTAGTCTTGGGGTAATTTGACACTGGTTTTTGTCACCCTGGTACGTCTTTTTGGCACGTCTCTTTTGACATCTTTGCACGTTTTTTTGGCACTTCATTTTATTTTTTAGCACTTTCGCATGTCTTTTTGTTGGCACCTAAAACGTGCCAAAATCGATCAGCATCCCTTAACAAGTTTGTTATGAAATCGGCATTCTAATTTTACTCATTTGCGAGAACAAGAAAACGGTACATGCAAAATGTACAGGAGCCGCATGGAGCCGCATGGAGCCATGTATAAATCCGCCTTGAATATGCAAAATGTACAGGAGCCGCCCGGAGCCATGTATAGAGTCACTTGGAGTATGCAAATGTACTAGAGTAATTACCCAATCCCCCCATATAATCTCCACAGCCCCACAGATGGGTAATTAATGTTTATTTATGTTAAAGCTTTTATAGGAACCTCCTGGAGCCATGTGACGAAGCGCCTGGACTATGCAAAATGTACAGGAGCCGCCCGGAGCTATGTATAGAGCCGCCCATAGACGCTCCAATCTTAAGTCATTATCCAGCATGCAATGGACACTCGGACATAGTTTTACCAATTTTAAATACAACCTTCGGTGAAGATTTAAATGGGCCGAGATTACATATTTTGTGGTCAAGATTGAGACAGTCCGGGAAAACATGGACGCCCAATCATTTTGTCGCTTTGCGCAAAGATTATTTGCAAGTAAATCACTCGACGCCATACAATACGCTTCCATTTGAAACATTTTTAGAGCAAGAAGCGTAATATGAAAACAGTAAGATTGGACGTAATTTGACAGGCACAGGAGAAAGTGATAAAGACGAAGGTTTGAATGTCAAGATCGCAGTAAATGCAACGGATGCAACTTGTAGTCGCATCCAATACGATTTAATGAAAGATTCTTTCTTTAAGCCTGCAAACAAGGAAATTTCCGCCGAGATTATGAAAATCGAAAACTCTGGGTCGCATCCCTTAGTGAAGAACGAACACCCGATGTTTAAAACCACCAATAGACCCGATGTTACCATATCCGTTAACCCTGCAACAACTGGTCAACGTCACGGTAAATTTTTGACAACACATGAAGCCTTTCTATTGTTGACTACAGCCTCGAAATGTTTGAAACTTGTTCCAGACCATGCAAAACACAATTTATTTTTTATTATCAATAACAGTGCAAATAAGAAACAGCAAACAAATCGGGTTTGTTTGGTCCAACGATAATGCGGAATCTGTCAATCATGTGATAAAAGCTACGATAGACTGGAAACAACAAAAACTTTCGACATCAATTAACGTTTTGTACGATATCGTTCAGAGTCAGTACAATGACATTAAAAAAGCTTTGGTAAAAAGTGGACCATATGTTCTATGTGGTACATATGCAACGTTCAGAACAACTATTGATGATTGGACAAAGAAAACAAAACAGGAAAAAGAGCAATACTTTAATAAATTTATGAAACACAAGACAAGGCAAATTGCTGGTAAAAAGAAAGGACAGCGACAGCATCGACGCCCCCACCGAACCAAGGAATAGTGAAAATGTTTAGCACTGCGAGAATTAGTGCATTTTTTACAAATTGTGTCATTTTTAATGTTAATGCGCCTTGGAAGTCATAAATAATATGAATATTCGTTTTATTTTATGTGTACTTGCTTTAAAACTATACAGCCTGGGATAGGAAATGATACACTGTTTCTTTATTTGAATAAAGTTTTATTACTGGGAAGGCGTAGGCTAAGGGACGTTAACACTGTAAAAAATGGTTCTTGCATTTCGGGCAATAGCTTAAGTGGTCCCACGTCGGACAAACAACCGCAAGATCTAATCATCCGATGCTGGTCACGTCTTGTATATGTGACCTTCGGCAAAGCACCGAATAGATGTTGGTTTTACCTAGCGGAAAGTAGTGGATTCAGGAGAAATTACATCAGTGTATTTATCGCAGGCATTATTTCTATATAGCCTATAACATACTGCAATAGCATCAACAGAAATAAACATTTATATCCTATTTGTGGGATATCGGACATTAAATGGGGGGGGTTTGGGTAATTACTTCAGTACATTTTGCATTTTGCTTACTCAAGACGGCCTCACACATGGCTACAGGCGGCTCATGTACATTTGCAAGCTCAAGACGGCTCCTCACATGGCTCCAGAAGGATCCTAAAAAAGCTTTAACACAAATAAGCATTAATATGCCATCTGGGGGGATTGGGTAATTGCTCCAGTACATTTTCATACTCTAGGCGGCTCTGTACATGGCTCCGGGCGGCTCCTGTACATTTTGCATATTCAAGGCGGATTCATACATGGCTCCATGCGGCTCCATGCGGCTCCATGCGGCTCCATGCGGCTCCATGCGGCTCCATGCGGCTCCATGCGGCTCCATGCGGCTCCATGCGGCTCCATGCGGCTCCATGCGGCTCCATGCGGCTCCATGCGGCTCCATGCGGCTCCATGCGGCTCCATGCGGCTCCATGCGGCTCCATGCGGCTCCATGCGGCTCCATGCGGCTCCATGCGGCTCCATGCGGCTCCATGCGGCTCCATGCGGCTCCTGTACATTTTGCATGTACCCCAAGAAAAATGCTAGTTAATAAATATGTTAGGCTTAGCACCCAGTTGGCTAATGGTACTCGTTTTTATGCCCAAAAGTCGCAGGCTACGAATATCAATCCTATTTTGAAACATCTACACAGTAGGATAATTGCAACGGGGCCAATATCAGTTGCGGAATTTATGAAGGAAACTTTAACAAATCCGCAGGCTGTAAGTTGTTGGTTATTTTTGGTAGCCTACTTAAAAACCAAATTTTATTTAACAGACTAAATATACTAGGCTATTTTTCAGATGTCATTTTTGACACAAGCATTTGTTTAATTTTTTTTAAACATTTAAAGAATCATATTAAGTAACAAACAATAGACTTTTACTCAGTGTACTCTGTTATATTTGGAAAGCTGGACTTCATTTACCAACGTTGTATTGTTTGATTATGTCAGCTCCAATACATAATTCTTAAAAGAGTAATATACTTCTTTTGGAGTTAAAACATTCACACAAGTAAACAAGCTGCTGATTATAATGACACTTTCTTTGGATTTACAGCACTAATTTCATATAAGGAGATTGGCGTGAATTTAAGTCAACATGTATATTTTGATATTTTAATATGATTCAGACGAATTAGATTGTTAATGGACATGGTCCAGGGTCCCAGGGAAATTCCCATTTAGACACAAATATAATATACTATTATGAAGTTTATGAAACAGGTAAAGAATTATATCCAACACAACTTGTAAGGGAGTTTCTCCACAAACAAAAAACATGCGAGTCACACCATAATTGGTGATGACCTGTCTGCTTCAAGTTTATTTAATTGACTATATTTTAACCTCAGTATAAGTTATTGACTGATTAAAATTTTGATTGGTCATGTAGCAGTCTGCAACAAAGTGGGTAAAGTAGTAAAATTAGATTTGTTATGTTTTTATGTTATATAAACTGAAGTTGTAACCGTTCAGTTATATTTTTATTTGGATAACAGGTAGATACAAATATTTAATATTATATAGCATTTCTAAAATTTATATCTTTTTTAGAACTTGATTGTTTTTAAATTTTAATGTGACTTAAATTAAAAGCTATTAACCCTTTTACTGCCGGCTGTTTTTCGGGTCATTTTTAGGCTAAGTCATCTTAGGTTAGGAGCTGCTGTACAAAAAAACTATTGGTGTTAGCATAATATAACCAAAAGAAAGGTTATTAAGTAGGCCTAATAAATTATTTTTTTACATGACTAAAATTTTGATGACGTCATGCATTGTGCAACGACGTCATGTGTTACTATTTAGATCAACAAAAACTATCTTTCTAACAAAACAGTATGTAGCAAAGTTATTTATCATTATCTTCTAAACATTCTTGGACTACTCTTTTTGTGATGAAGTCGCAACTTAACTTATGACGCCGCTAATACGCAAATAAAAACACATAGCCACACTTTTTTTTCACTTACACTATAAAACACAAACACATAGCCACGGGAAAACAAAACTGTTGCAAAACGGATCCAAGGGTATTTTATCGCTATAACTACTCAAAATGAAGCACAACTGCTTCCAGAATCATTATCAGCCAACAAAAGGCAGCTTCTTTACCATAATATCTCTTTTTACCCTCCATAGGTTATAAAATTGCGGTAATCCAAAATGTAAACTAGCAAAAACTGAATGGCTGGGGGCCAAAGTAAACAAACAAACCGTGACGACTCCAGTTGAACACTAATCAGGAACTAAACCCGAAATTAAAACAACACAAACCACACATATATATATATTTTTTGTAAAACTCAAAAAACTAAAAACTATTGGTAAACAAAGAAATTATTCAGCTCTCCAGCGCCATCTCGCTAATCAAAATCGGCCGTATACTATTTTACTGACGTAAAATCGGCGAGCGTCCAAAAATGCAAGGAATTTAAACCACCACATAGAAATAAAATAAAACTTTACACTCATCAGTCCGTCATATTAATTGGTTATACGCCATCCATAGGTCAATCATCATCTAAAGTCCCATACCAACACTAGTTATTGTGTTCTCTAGATGTCGCGCCGCCGCGATAAGTATCTATTTAAAAAAAATTAGGGCTTACTGCATAAGACAGAGAACATGAAGCCCATGGTCATTACTTAAAATATATTTTTTTAAATATTGGTTTCAATGGAACAAATGGTATGAAGGTGCAAGTCATAACCTAAAGTCTGTTTTAAATAGTATTATTGAAAAAATGGGGTAATTATAAGATAGATTAAAATACTTTCTGGTTAATATTACATTTGCCTTTGTTTTAAGTAAAAGTTTAATTTTTTAGGGATATTACATGAACAGGGATATGATCGGTGAAAAAGGAGATTTTGTAACTTCACCAGAACTGACTCAAATATTTGGCGAGGTATAAGCTCATATGATCATTTCAGTGTGTGTGTTTATCGTCACATATTTCATTGCATATCTACCATTGGCTTTTTAAGTTGGGGGTTACGGTACCTTACCTGTAATATTACAATTTTACCATTGCTTAAGCATTATTATAATAGTAGTTCGACAAGACAAATAAAATATCACTTTTATATCTAAATGTATCCTTGGTCTTCTACCTAATTGGTAAGGTTTTGACAAAATTGATTTTAAGGTAATTGTATGTACATGGTCCATTTTGTTTGCAAAACTTATCTGGATTTATAAAAAAAATAAATTGTGTGTATGGTCTGGTTTCCAAATTTCCAGTTTTCCCATTCCTGACAAGGTTAATGACAACGTTTATTTAATTAAATACATTTTACTGCCAAATAAGGTATAAAAAATGTATCGCAGCCATAAGATATGAAGGTGTTAACATAGAAACAGCCGTACATTTTTTTAATTAATGACATTCTATTTTTTGAAATAACAATATTTTTCCTGGTCGTGACTTCAAAAGTTATGTTTATCCTAAAAAATGTTTTTGGATTCAGTTGGCATATACATGTGTTTTTGTGCAATGTACTTAGCGACACCACTTAACCGAGAACTAACAGATTAAACTAAAACAGTGGGAAATTATAGTTTCTTAAAGCCAGAAGTTTTTTTGTCTGCTTAGCCTAAGGAATAAAGGCCATAGCATTTTTTAAATAAAGACCTATTCTTTTTGTACATCATTTTTGATAAAGTTTTAATTAAAATTGATGTATGCTATCCTATCCATTTTTATTTAGCTCATTGCGATTTGGTTTATCAATGAATGGAGTGCAATTGGTTCTCCAAGTGAACTACAGATTGTTGAACTTGGGCCTGGTCGTGGAACCTTGGCGGAGGATATTCTAAGGACATTTCATAACCTTGACCATGTGTTAAAAGGCACAAAACTTTGGTATAATTTAGTCGAGATAAGTCCTACACTGTCAAAACTTCAGCATGAAACTTTATCCTCTAACTGTGTTGATGACAGCAACAGCAATGAACAAATTTATTACTTGTCTGGAAAAACAAAAAATGATGTAACACTGAAGTGGTATAAAGTATTAGATGATGTTCCTAAAGGAAAGGCAACTATGTTTGTTGCACATGAATTTTTTGATGCGATGCCAGTCCATAAATTCATCAGAAATACCCATGGTTGGCAAGAGGTGTATGTTGATATTTGTCCTGATGATTTTGACGCAAAATTAAGATATGTGATTATGCCAAAACCTACTCTTGCTTCGAAAACTCTTGTGCAGGTAAGCAGATTTTTTAATGTTAAAAATTTTGGTGTTGTTTTAATTTGTTTATTCTGAGTTTTATTAAACCTGTATTCAGATGTTCTTTATTTATAATCTTACTTCCATGAACAATCGAATATATAAATGTATATCTAGGGCAAGTGTGGTTTCTGGCTGCTTATTATATGTTATTATCTTTATGCATACAGGAAGATGAAACACGCAACCAATTAGAAGTCAGCCCACTTTCAGGCATCCTAATGCAGCAAATTGCGCAAAGAATTTCAGATGATAATGGAGCTGCTCTAGTTGTAGACTATGGTCATTTTGGGACAAAAGAAAACACAATAAGGGTAACGGTGTGAAAAAATAAAATTTTGTATTTCTTGGCATTAAATCAGCAAATATACAAATAAAAAATGTCCATATTCCTATCTCATAACATTTTATAAAAAACCACGGTTTTCTAAAACCCCACTGACAACATGATAATTAGGAAATAATCATCACATTTATCCTTGTTTGAAAAAGCGGTTATTTCTTCCAATTGATTTGTAAACTCGCAATTCTCACCTGCTATTATAACACAAAAGATACACAATATACCTAGTAGACTTACTCTGAATGTAGCAACTGGATATACAAATATTTCTGAATTATGGAGTGTCACCTGATAGTCTGCATATGCTAAGTTATTATTTTGTTACTTAAAAATAATTTTAGGCTTTCAAATCTCACAAACTTTGTGATATTTTTTCTACAATTGGTGAATCAGATATTACTGTTGATGTTGACTTTAAATACTTGACACAATGTGTAGCAAACTATGAAGTGGATACAATCGGGCCAATTCCTCAACATGTTTTCCTTCGAAATATGGGCATCGATACACGGTTAATGGTAGGAAATATTTAATCAAACCTTTTTATTTCTAGCTGGATCTAGTTAATCTATGGATTATCCTTTTTTTTTAATGTCCAAATATACTCCAGACTGCAATAAATCTGGTGACCTGATGGTTGGCGCAATGTTATCAGATGATTGTCCATATTATAATGTACCTTGCGTTTTCCCATTCAAGGTGATAAACAGAATGTGATATCTTGTTTATTCGGATGAAGTTAAGTTCTTCCAGTTGGGGTCTTGTGCTCTGGGCAGGGCATTTAGTCCTCTGAACCCAATGATCTAGTACAGGGGTCGGCAACCTACAGCCCGCGGGCCACATCCGGCCCGCCAAGCAAAATCATCCGGCCCGAGACATCTTACTGAAGTATTATAGAATACGGCCCACTGTGTCATCTGCCATCTTAGATTTCGATAAATTTCAACAATCTATGCGGCAATAATAAAAAATGTGCCTGTCTATTGAGAATGTGCGTGCGGACAAAGAAAATGCTTTGAGAGAAAGCAATAAGTGTGTGTGTTTTGTTGGCATGCGCATTAGTGAGAGTAGAAGCAATCCAATTGTAATATTATGACATTATGATTTAAGACGTTATGACACATATTATGACATGTAACATTATGACACAACAGACATCGGGTTTTGCTATTTCATATGTGTTTGCATCGTGTTCTTTACTAACCAAAGTCCTGTACGATAGATAATACTAGGTAGTAAACATACAGCCCGCTGAGATCATGTTGAGTTTGGTTTTGGCCCGCGGCTATGAAAAGGCTGCCGACCCCTGATATAGTAGAAAATACAACGACAAGCAATCTTTTTTGTTTAAAACATAGCAATAGCTTTATGTAAACTTTATGGGGGCATTTACAGTGTTACAGTGCCTTCGGGTTTGGTATAGTACTGTTGGCATAAATCACACCGAATAAAATATTTTAAATTCTTGTCAATTATATAAAAATCCTTGATATCTTTTCAGATGTTACTACGAGGTTGCACTGATAAAGAAATTCGCCGAAAATTAATTGGCAGTTATGATATGATTATGAACCAAGAGAAAATGGGAGAACGATTTCAGTTTTTCTCACTTCTTTCTCAACAAAGACGAAAACATGTTCCAGTTGCCGCTTTTATTGACAAAGATTAAAATATAAAAATTTTAATGGGAGCATTAAATTTACATTACTACCGTATATATACTACACATGTTATTTTTAGTTTTTGAACTATATACATTAGGGTGGTCCAAAATTTGTGAAAAAAAATTTTTTTTAAAAAAGTTTAAGTCTTAAGGTTTTTTTTTGTGAGGAATGTTCTAAAAACTCATCCTGTTAAATTTCACTTCCCTTAAACAAGATTTAGAGGTTGCTCAAGTCCTTTAAAACTTAGCCATATTCTGATATTAAGCCTGTGATGTTGTTTGAAAGCATAATGTATAAAACAACCAAAGTAAACAGGTTTAAAAACCAAACACCATGATTTATTAAGCAATCATAGATAGCAGTAAAGAAGTACAACACAGAATAATACACATAGACTACAGAGTAAACATGTTTAAACGAATGCAATTTGAAATTATTAAAACGCTCTAGCTCTACAAGCCCAATTCATTGTTTATGTAATTAGATTTGTTTGGAGTAGGGTAGTTCTTTCTGTGTTGTTCCACAACTTGAAGCAAGTATTGTTTTTGCTCCTCATCCTTTGTAAGAAAGCTGTTGTACTCTCCAAATTAGAGCAACTCCTCTTTCTGCACAATCGTTTACAACACGCAATGACATTACACAATCTTTCGCTGTCTTGTAGGAATGTTGCTGTTCATTCCAAGTTGATGGGTGATGTTCCAAAAATGTTTGATCCAGATCTAGTATTTCAAACAGGGACAAGGAATCTTCTGTCACAAAATCAGACAAACAAGCTGAAGCAATATCCTTGATGTTTGTTGGTCTATAACGCTTTTTCTCACTTTTTCTTTTTTTTTTAAACTGTCCACCATCTTTAATTTTTCTGCTTGTGGTATGATGTTTTCATCTGAAAAGAGGCTCAGTAAAACTATTTCTTCACTAAGATACCAAAGATGACGCTTTAATACTTTCAGGGATAAGGCAGAAACACTTGTGTTTATAGCTTCATATCTGTTTAGGGTCTTCAATAAATTTAGGTCATTTATTGGTGCAAGAATTGGAAGTGGGGAGGAGAACCAGGCTTTTACGTATACTAAGACTGAGAACTTTGCAAACTCAGTTATGGCTTTTACTTCATTTTTAGTGAGCTTAAACTGGTTTCTAAAGAGATACATTTTGATGCAATATATCATCTTGGCCATCCAACGTGCATGGTGAAATGCACCTGGAGCTTGAAACCGTGTTCCTCGTGGTGGTGTTTCACCTAAAAAAATCAATGACAGCTCCAACACCTCTCTGTAATCGTCCCTTGGCTGGGTCTCTTTCACAATTTTAAAGGCATTAACAATTGCTTCAGTCTTCCATTGTACGATGTCTTCCCCACTATCACTGTCTTCAGTGTACGGCTCAAATTTTGCTTGGTCGATATATTTCCAGTATGCTTGAAATCTTTTGAACAATAGTACTTCAGGGCCAGAGCTGCAACCAAATAATCCTTTAAAAACATTTGCTAAAATCAGTTCATGAATGTGGTGTCTGCAAGGGAGATGTAGCAGCTTTCTCTCTAGTTTTTTTTCGAATTAAAGAACATGCGCCAGAGTATGCTCCTGTATTGCTCGCTGTAGTGTCGAAACACATTCCTCGGACAAGTGACACTACATCCCATTGTTGTAAGGTATTAATTGTGGCATTGGCCATCGCTCTTCCACTTCCCTGCGATAACTTTGGAACAGATAATATTTTTTCTATTCCTTGGCCAGAAACAATAATAGGTAGGCGTTCCACCCTTTCTTTGTTTCCAGTAATGTCACATAATAGTTTTCCATCCCAATGTACCACTAGTTTTGTTTGTGGGTCAAATGAGGTTTTTATTTCATTTGCAATTGTTTCTCTTTGAGATATTCTTGTGCGGCGTATGGTGCTTCTGCTAAGTCGCTAGCTTCCCTATATCATGGCCCATGCTGCTGGCAGCCGCTACTACAGTATACATGGCAATTTCTGTCTGACATCTTGACTCTGTCTAAAGCTGATGACAAATTTGGTGTGATTATTTTCTGTTTTTTATTAGTATGTGTTGTTGAATGGACATTTATTGGTGAGGTACTCGTAACTGTAGTCATTGCTGCTTGCACTACTCGATGTTTCATTTAAGCTGCTGGTACTCGAATCTATCTCTGTAGAAGTAGATGGTTTATCTAAGAATGTCTCCTTACAATGTCTCTCATATCTATCCCTTTCTTCCTTCTTTCGTTTTAAAATTCTCTCCTCTTTTTTTTTTAATTTCTTGTCAATTCCTATCATGTAACCTGTTCCCTGTCTTTGACATAGTAGAAATTGTCTGTCTTCTTCTATTTTTATTTTATCCATTGCATTTTGATGTGCAATATCCCACAGTTCTTCTAAGTTTGTTAAAAATTCTACTTCCTTGTCTTGTTGAGTGTCACTGACCCCTATTGCGATTTTTTTTCAGTTTTTGGTATTTCTGGATAAGATTTTCAAGTCGCTTGACCGCATTATGCTTTTGTGTTGTGGGAATTCTTGCATTACTCCACTACATGGAACACTTTGTTTACAGTTTCTATAGCACTTTGATGCACAGTTTTATGTTCCTCAATGTGGTGATAAAAAAAAGTTTTAAAAACTTCAAGCTTTGTTGGCAGTCTCTTTTCTAAAACTTCTGATGAAGGACTGCCTATTAGCCATATGAAAGTCTTTGATCGGGTTTGTACTGAAGTTGCCATAATAACATAACATTTATATAATATCTAATTCACTTTTAGTACTGGTATAATCTGTAAAAAATTAAGATTATTCTGGCATTCACTGCATGGTTCTATTAAACTAACTTTTTACTGCACTGTATCTTTCAAACAGACAAACACTAAACTTGCTTTTAAACTTCAATATGGTGAAACATTTATTTGTTCTATATTTAGAACTGCCATAACTATGATGTAACAATGGCTAATTGTGTTTTTAGAATACATTGCATACGAGTTACTGCGTAGTGCAAGTTGACCTACATATCACAATTTCACAAAACTTTGATATCGTTGAGCACCCTTTAAACATTATTTTAAAAAGAAGAAATTTGGTCTGGGTGATTATTTTAGTAATTCTAACAAAATGCAGGGTTAAGGTTTGAGTAAAAAAAAAAATTTTTTTTTTGGACCACCCTAATATACATGTTATTTTTAGTTTTTGAACGTATATATACTACACTGTTAAAAAAACAATACAATTACCCCTCTGCATTATCAAATGAATGGCTCAGCCCATTGATGCGCACACTGTTAAACAAGGCCATTAACATCACCAGCACTTATATAAATATATCACATTAACAACAATCAGTGTTACAACAGCATACATTTCAACTATTAACCTGTTACAACAGCATACATTCCAACTATTAACCTGTTAAATTGGTCCATAATAATGGCCCTCTTATAAAGTTAATTATCATAGAACCTTAATTAACTGGGTTATAGTTGTCAAATGTATTTGTAATCCTAATTGCAAAGTAAATGCTATTAGCTTTTAAACCATGTGTTTTGTTTATTAATACATTTTTAAAAAGATCTATTCAAAGATAGAAGCATTTATAATTGGATGTATTATCAGTTTGCTTTCAGTCATATCAGTATTAAATATGGGACCACAATTTATCATGTTTGGTTTATTAAGAAGGTATTCAGTTTTTCTTTTGTACTTACAATATACAGGTAAGGAAGATCAGTTTATTTATACTTTTCTTCATTTTGGCTATATATATATGGAGGAAAATAGAAATGCAAAAGCATACTTTTGTACAATTGGAAATGATATATTGTTGGCATAAAAAGTAAAAGTATACGGGAACAATTAAAAATTTAGACCAATGGTACCTTAAATATTTTTTACACATATTTATAATAAAATATTTTATATGGCTGTATCTCAGAGGCAATTCAAGATAGACTAAACAGTGAACAAGCGGGCACAGTTTTCCAAGATTCCTTACTCACAACCACCAAGAAAACTTCCGTATTGATAAAACAAACGACTACAATAAAAAAAACAACATTTGAAGCAACAACAACTAGTGTAAAAACTACACAAGAGATTCAAGTATCTGGTAAGTATTTTCATTAAGGTTAATAGTACCAAAAATATAAATGTAACCACATGAGTGGTACTGGCTTGTCAAGAAGTTCAAACGATAACTGTGCTTGAACAAAATGCAGCTTGACAGATAATAAAAGCATTTTTCTCTTTTAAAGTGGACTGTAAAGGTTAACCTGGTATTATAACAGTAGAAATGTTCTTTCATTTTAGCTACACAGTGTAATTTAAAAAAAATTATACATTTTACACACATTAAACTTAACATTTTCACACAGGTAATATCACAAACAACCTTAATAATTGGGGTACTACTACTACTGACATTTACAGCCATGTTCCTGAAAGTACACCAGTAATCGAATCAATCAAATGTAAGTCAGGAAACTATTTAATTTTGTGCTCCACTCTCTTAGCAATAGTAATGTTTGGTTTAAGGAGCAAGGGAATTAAAGAACTATCGCCCAATATTTAAAATGTACTTAACGTGATGATTGAAACCCAACTGTTGGTTTTGTTTTTTTATTTCAGAATTTATAAACGAACATTCCTACCTCGAGATAAAAATGATGTGTCTCTGCTATACCTTTACTGTTTACTTAGTAACTATATTGGTAATAATTCTGTTATAGTGAGTTTGCAAGCTTTACAACAAGAACTTTCAAGCACAGATCTGAGTAAAACCAAAACTGCAAACCATACAAAGAAAATACTAAATGAAATTGAAACTCTGGAGGCATCAATATCAACTATAGTACAAAATTATCATGGGAACACATTGCAAGTCAAATCGGAAGCCATATCATTGTATATTAGTCGTAACTTAAACTTGCAGGTTAATGATAAGATTTCTATCAATTTGGAAGATGACAGTAAATTACTACTAGCAGTGGCAGAGTTTAGCTTACCATTACAAGATGCTGCATCTACGCCTTTAATGTTGGATGAGGATGAGAGTTATTTCAATCCTGGGGTCGCTGGCAGTGTTACAAAGCAGTTTATAGCTTCATCGTATCTGTCAATCACTACGTACCTAAATAAAACAACAAAGCAAATATCACCAAATATTTCAATTCAGTTTGAAGTGAACCCAACCATAATCCTAAACAATCATGTATCAAATATGGGAATTTTAAATTTTGCATCGTTTGATTACGATTGTGTGTTTATTAACACAACTACAGGAAAATATTCCACTAAAGGATGTAAGACTAAAACCCAGAAGAGCAATGTAATGTGCAATTGCGGGCATACAACAGTATTTGCTGTGTTATTCTCAGTAAACTATTTCACAATACCACCATTAATTAAGGTAAGGTATAATATAAAAATTATTTTTAAGTTAAATAATAAAAACGAAAAAAATAAACCAGTGTTAGAATAGTGGCTCAAAAATTTTTATTAATGAAACTTTTAGTTAATAAAACAATTTCTTTATTGTTATTTGAGAGTTTGTTTAATTACCTTTTTCTTTGCGGAAATATCAATAGCATTGTCAAATTTACAGCTTAAAATAAAAATAGAAATAACTACATTCTTATTTTTAGATTGTTACATTTGTATGTGAAGCATTTTCAATTGTATCTTTAATATTGACAATTACAATTCTAACTACACTACGAAAACACATCCGAGGGGATAGGACTATGATACAGATAAACTTGGCTTTAGCATTACTACTGCTGCACTCTCTGCTTATATTACACGACCTGGCAATTATGAACATCATCACTTGTCAGGCAAAAGCAGTTCTTGTACATTACTTTCTCCTATCCAGTGGTAAGTTTTATAACTTCTATGGTGTTACATCCACTCAAAATATGTACCGGTACTTACAATATATTTATAAGAGAGAAAGATATTTCAGATTGCAGAATAAGGTATAAAAGTAGTTTTTAAATTTTTAACTAAAAAACAAACTACCAGTATATATGGGTTAAATCAAGATATTTTGTCTTTTTATATTATTATAAAGTGAAAGTATAAAAACAATTATTACCAGCAGAGCTAGACCCAACATTGTATAGGTGGAAGGATTAGAGAAGAAAATGTTGAAATATTATATATTCCAAAATTGGTAACACAAATGTGATCTTTATGCAAGAATTGCTAACATTAAACATTGGCCGACCAGTATCCCCAGTCAACTTTATTCAGACACGTCCTTGGTACATTGTGGTACTTAGCGGTTTAAGACAAAAACAGGCTGTTTATATATCTTGGTACGAAGACCACAAAGGTTTATAGTATAATGGAAAAAAATTTAAATGTACAACACTGCTTACCGGAAACATAGTTTTTATTCTATAAATATATTCTCTATTGGCCAAAAAGTAACCCATATTATGATTATCGCAAGTTAAAACAAAAAATTAATATTGCAGCAGCGTGGATGATGCTTGAAGGCCTTACACTACTAATTAAAACAACTGATAGTTCCCTTGAATATGCAAATATTAGTGTTAGGAAAATGCAACTAATTCGACTTGTGATTGGCTGGGGTCTTCCATGTATTATTGTGGGTATATCTATAAGCATTGGATTCATGAATGGCGATTACATGAACTCTGATCCTGAATACCCCATGGTGTTTGCAGCATGTTGGTTAAGCAGCAAGTTTATTCTATACTCTGTTTTGCTACCAGTTGCAATAATTTTGGCCATAAACTGCATTACACTAATAAAAGTAGCACACTTTGTGTGCAAAATGAAATCTGAAATTAAGCAACTTCAAGTGTCAACAAAACTAAAAATCAACAACCTTATCAATGTAAATGAGATAACAGCCACAATGAAAGCACTTCTAACACTATTTCCCGTTTTGGGAATACCGTGGGTCATTTCCATCTTTGTGGGTAAGTGGTTGTGTTAAATATTATCACCTTGTTTATTGTGGTTAGGGAAATTTGATATAGATACTGTTTTGTGTTCCAATTGTATATTTATGCTCTGAATACAATTTTTCAGGGTGTTAATTATGTACTGTAGACTTGGCCATCCCAAGTATTAGAATAAGACTTTTTATTATGCTACTGAAGTACTGGATATTATCTAGTCATTGGGAGCATTCCTTGGTTGCAGTGTTAGTTTATAAAAGAGGTATACTGCGAAGGTAATGAAACAGTTTGTGTATTTACTTCTTAATAAAGTAATTCAATTAGCAAGTATGTAATAATAAAACTCTTGGCAAATATGTGTACATATTACAGACAAAACATTAAACACAATCAATAACATAATACCACTTTACACTCTTTACCACATTGGTGCACAATGTGTTTAACATTTGAATAAATTTTGTTGGTTTATAACCTCAAGCACAAACATACCGCTTATATTTTGCTACTTACAGATCTTAACTTATATTATGTAGATGTTTGCCCTTTTCCTAATTGTGTTTCATCTTCAACTTTCCTTATAATTTAAACTAAGTAACTTTACCAGTCCTAAAATATCGGTTTTAACTAAAACACCTTTGTTTGTAATCAGATTCTATATCTACTTATTTTGGTTTTAAATTTCCAACTCTTTCATACAAATAAAGTGTACTTATGATTGCTTATGCATAGTCTTACTTTAGTGTGGGGAAGTTAAACCGGGTGATTTTAGTAAACATTGTTTCTCTGATTAATTTTACAAATCTTTACTTTTGAACTGATTGGGTTCCCTGGTTACTTAATCACTCATGGTATATCTAATAAAAAGACTATAACCTTTGTTTCTACAAACAGAAACTAATTAGGTTGCTGTTACCAATTCCAGCATAGTGCCTATTAAATAAAGTATTTTAGATGGTATACAAAAAACAACAATAAAAACAAACAAAACATTTTAACATTTATAAAATGTTCAACTTGATTGAAACATTTTCATTTTCACATCAGTAAGTAAAAAAGAAGATTGCGTATTTGATTTAGAATTGTAGAATTGATTATTCAAATATGACCAAATAAACTACTACATATTCAATTGAATATTTTTTTCTTTACTGTTTGCGTGTGGATAAGTTTATTGGGATTTCTGGGAAAATTATTGAAGGTGTGTATTTGATGCCTTCTTTTAATTATTAAATTCTCCATTTATGCCAATTTTAAGTGACTAGCTGTTTATACACACAGTCATAATAGTGTAATATAAAGGATTGTTTATTATAATTTTCCTAATTTTTAGGAAGGAAAGGAAATAATTTTTAATAGTTTTCAAAATATCGGCTAATATAGAATAACCGGTGCCTAACATTCACAAAATGGCAGTTATGTTTATATTCTTTCGTCTCTTGGGAATTTCTCTGACCCAATATACATAGAATTTTCCACTCTTAGATCCAACCAATAGTAGCTAACACCAACGGAAGATTTTACTTTCTTATTGTATAAAGTGTAATGTGTTTAAGTGAAATTTAATAAATGGGATTTCCAAAAAAAGGGTTATGATATGTTGGGGGCATACGCATACGCATGTTTTTTGTTTATATTTCAATTATATATTTATTCATCTTAGTTTTGTGTTTCCATCTCGTTTATAGGCGTAATAAGATTGTATTTATGATTGGTTAGGCCTACTCTATTTTTGGGGATTACCCCGGGTACACTGGGTATTTTAATATCAGGTTATATTTTTCTGATTTGAGTGGTAATTCTCTAAATTTATACAGTTGTGAAAACTAGACGATTAGCGTCATGCTGGAGAACGGGATAAAAATGAGCAACTGCATTCTGCTTATAGTATTGAATATTATGTGGAATTTGAAAACAAAAACATAAAAAACGACTGGTTATAATTGAGAATCTTAAAGTTTTGATAAAGTATTTAAAGGTAGCCATTTATCAATGAATTAACGTTGGACGTTACGAATATTAACTTATGGCTTTCGCCCATTTGGAAAAATGGGACACATATTGTTTTTGTCTGTTTTTTTGTCAAAGGTTTGACTGCCATGGTATGTAGCCACGACATCTACCACAAGGAATGATGGAATCGTAATGAAACTAGGTCATTTGTTGGTGGTCTAGATATGCAGAAACTTAAATTTTTGGTGATAAATCCAGGGGAATTCCCCTGGATCGTTAAAAACCAAAACGGTATTTTTCTAAAAATTTGGCTTTTTTGGGCATTACGCTTAAACGGCTGCTCCAATTTTAATCATATTAATGGAATGTAAATGCATTAGCCTCTGATTTAATACTTAGAAGAAATAAAAAGAAAACACCTGGGGAAATACCCTAAAAATAGGATTTTGTTTTCAAATCACGATTTTGACAGGCATGCCACGTCGCCCCGGCATCTACCAAAAGGAGTAGTGGAATCGCAATAAAAATTTGTCGTTTGTTAGACAACATGGTCAAGATATATGCAGAAACCCAAATTTCTGGTGATAAATCGCGGGGGAAATCCCTGGTACTTTAAAACCAGAACGGCATTTTTTTCTAAACAATTTTTTGGGGGGCATAGCGCTTGAACGGTTGCTCCAATTAGATTTGGTGGAATGGGATTAGTCAGCCACTAATTTAACACTTAAAAGAAATGAACTAAGGAAATACCATAAAAAATAGGATTTTGTTCTCAAATCATGATTGTGACAGACATGCCAATTTTGATCAGATTTGGTAAATGTTAGTGCGGTAGCCGCAGCTGTACCAATGAAAAAATACCTAGAAAATTACCCTAAAAAGGATTGTTCCTAAATCATGATTATGACAGGTTTGCCTTATCGTCCTGACATCTCCAACAAGGTTCTGTCAAAACGGATTACACCTTTAAGAATTGTTAAAAAACTAGAGAGTGTCAACCACGTGTTTAACCACCATATATTTGTAAATCACATGTTGTATGCCATATATATATGCTACTGGGTCCCTAACCACAATTTGTCTTTTATACACTGAGTATGTAGTTTGTTTCTGCAAGCATAAACGCATGGGTCCCATAGTTAACAGACCAAACTTATTTTCCATGTTTAGTTAAATAAAGAATAAACATTAAAATTTACGAACATTTCACCACAAATGTTTTAAATTATAGCTTCTTTTCAAGCGCTGTAGTGAATTAAAGCTAAATTTCCGAAACGGCCCGATTTGGTTTTTTATAATTTCAGGGAATTCCCCCTGGGTTTGGTAGATAAGTTTCTGTTTTACATATGTGGGTCATGTTATGTAACAATTCTTAAATTTTTAATCTGATTTGTCGACTTCTTGTTGGAGATGTCAGTGCGATATGGCATGCCTGCCACAATCATAATTTAGGAACATATCTTTGTATTATGGTAATTAACCTAATTAAATGTTTTCTTTTTTAAATTGTTTAAAGTGTCTAATGTTTTACCATTTCACCGAATTTTATCAAAATTAGAGCAGCCGTTCAAGCGCTATGGCTACAAAATCTAATTTATTAAAAAAAAACATTTTGATTTTTAACGTCTGAGGGGACATCCCCTAGATTTATTACCCAAATTTTTGGTTTCTGCATATTTAGACCATGTTGACTTACAAATGTCCAATTTTCATTGCGATTTCATTACTCCTTTTGGTAGATGTCAGGGCAACATGGCATGCTTGTCACAATCATGATTTGAGACCATATCCTATTTTTTGGGGTATTTCCCTGGGTAATTTCATTATTTCTTTTAAGTGTTAAATCAGTGACTAATGCATTTACATTCCACCAAATCTGATTCAAATTGTAACAGCCGTTCAAGCGCTATGCCCAAAAAAAGCAATTTTTTTAGAAAAAAAATAGCGTTTTGGTTTTTAACGCCCCAGGGGAATTTCCCCGAATTTATCACCCAAAATTTTGGTTTCTGCATATCTTAACCATGTTGTCTAAAAAATGTCCAATTTTCATTGCGATTTAATTACCCCTTCTGATAGATGTCGGAGCCACAAGCCACGCCTGTCACAATCATGATTGGGAACAAAATCTTGTTTTTTAGGGTATTTCCCTGGATATTTTTTGTATTTTTTAAAGTGTTATATCAGTGACTAATGTTCTTACATTATACCAAATCTAACTAAAATTGAAGAAGACTTTCAATCCCTATGCTCAAAAAAGCTATTTTTTTAGATAAAAATACCATTTTGGTTTTTCACCTCCCAGGGGAATTCCCCTGACAAAATTACCCAAAATATTGGTTTCTGTATATCTAGACCATGTGAGCTAACAAATGTTAAAGTTTCATTGCAATTCCATCAGCCGTTCTGGTAGATGTCGGAGCCACAAGCCATGCCTGTCAAACCTTTGACGAAAAAAAAAAAACGGACAAAAACAATATGTGTCCCATTTTTCCAAATGGGACCCATAAATAACCCAGATATTTAAAAAACAGAAATTTATTTATTAAACCCAGGGAAATTACTCGAAGCCATAAAAAACAAATTCCCCGAATCCATTAAAACATTTGTGTTAAAATGTTCGTTAATCTAACACGATTATTTTTTTAACTACACATGGAAAAGAAGTTTGGTTTGATAACTATGGGACCCATGCGTTTATGCCTTCGTTTTAAACTTTCTGGAATGTTGGATAACATGGACCTGACGTGTACAATCCGACAATAGCATATATTGTGTAATTTACATGTATACAAAGATTGGATTGTTACCTCAGGGACCCATGCGTTTATGCTTGAAAAAACAAACTACATTCTCGGTGTACAAATTTTAGTTAGGGACCGTACTCGCATCAATATATAGCATACAAAATGTGTTTTAGTGGTTGTTAAACACGTGGTTGACACTCTCTAGAAGTTGTTTACACGAATCTCAAAATGCAAAGGTGTCATTATATAGAAAATGTTGTTCAGGCAACGCGATTTAAGTGTCTTTCCCAAGTGTATGATGCAACTGTAAAGCCAGCGGCAAGTTTCAGCCTTAACGTCTATGTTTTAGGACAAAATTCTAATAGGTCAGACAAATAATAAAAACCCAGTTTAATTGAACTTCTACCTATAAAGACAATTTGTATGCATGGGAATATATACGAGCATTCTTAAAAAATATTTATCTCTTAAAGTTCTAGAAGGATATAGTATTAATTATTTTAATTGTCATTACATGTGTTTGCATTTTGTTTGTTTATTTATCAGTCAACAGGTTCTGTACAACAACCAAAAGTAATATGATTTACAGGTGTTGGCCCCCACTCGAGTTCTGTCCCGTTGTTATACTTGAACGTTGTGATTAATGGTCTCCAGGGACTTCTACTCTTCCTGCTATACTGTGTAAACTCTGGCGAAGTTAGAAGATTAATTATTAACCGATTGAAGAGGGGACCACTTCATTCTCAGACATCCGTCGGGTCAAATAATGCAACCACCTCCTCGTCCGTCCAAAACATAACGAATCGTTAACATGACGAAATTACATTGCACATAACTATTTTATTTGATGAAATGCATTTAATTTTCGTTTTATTATAGTCTATGTAGTAAAAATAAAATTCAGCTTTGTCTGTGTTGTTGCGGGATCTGCTGTTTTATTTGATTGCAAACGTGCTAAGAGATTGCTTGATTGATCAAATCCATTTTAAATATGAAACAGTTGAATTTTCTATATAAATCGCAGAATTCGCCCATCGTCGGGTTACCGGAGCTATTGCAGTGTGTTGTATATGATAGACATGTTCCTTCAATTTGGTAGAACCCAATAATCCGTTGGGTTTAGGCAATGTCCGTACAGTGCCTTGCCTAAGGACACTACCGACTAGCTAGCGACCTTTCGATTGAAAGGCGACGCACTTAACCGCTAGACCAACCGTCCGGACTGTAGGCCTATATTCGAACACAAAGAGTTGAGAAATGTAAACACGGCAAAATATATACACATCTCTTGGCTAATTGCCTCCGATCTTGTAATACGATTTTTTTGCTCATTCTCTTGTTAAGCCTCCTCTTTTTATATAAATCTCTTGCTGTCAGACGTGGGGTTGTACCTGAGGTATCCTTTTGGAGACCAACATTTGACTTCTCACTGCTAAACCACGTTTTAAAATTTAAACTAACAACGGAGACAAATAACACTAAGTATGTTAGAGAACAGACTTCGTTTCCTGTCAAGCCGATATTGCTCTTTATTTTTTAAATGGGACACATATTGTTTTTGTCCGTTATTTTATTTATTTTTTCGTCAAACGCGTGACAGGCATGGCTTGTGGCTCCGACATCTACCAGAAGCGGTAATGGAATCGCAATAAAACTTTGTGATGTGTAAGACCACATGGTCTATATATGCAGAAATCAATATTTTGAGTAAGATACCCAGGGGAATTCCCATGGTAGGTGATAAACCAAAACGGATTATTTCTAAAAAAATAGCTTTTTGGCATAGCGCTTGAACATCTGATTGAACTTTATTTAGATTTGGTGGAATGTTGTACTGTTAGATACTTCTTTGCCAATTAAAAGAAAGAAAACAATTACTTATGGTAACTCCCGTAAACACGAAGATATGTTCTTGAATCATGATTGCGACATGCATGGCATTTTGCTACAATATCTACCAAAGGGGGAAGGAATGGGGGTAATAGAAACATAACTCTTTGTCATTTGTTAGACAACTTGGTTTAGATATGCAGAAACAAATATTTTGGGAAATAAATTCGAGAGGATTTCCCTGTGACTCTAAAAAGCAAAACGGATTTTTTTTATAAAAAATAGCTTCTTTTAAGCATAGCGTTAAAACAGGTGCTCCAATTTTGATCAGATTTCGTGAATGTTAGTGCTGTAGCCGCGGCCGTACCAATGAGAATAAATAAAATACCTAGGGAAATACCCCAAAAAGGGTTTGTTTCTAAATCATGATTATGACAGGTAAGCCATGTCGGCCGACATCCCCAACAAGGTTTTGTCAACTGTCACAATCATGATATGAGAACAAAATCCTATATTTAGGGTTTTCCCTTGGTCATTTATCTTTCTTTAAGCAGCCATATCGCACCGACATCTCCAACAAGGTTTTGTCAAATCGGATTACAACTTTAAAAATTGTTAGATAACATGACCCAGATATGTAAAAACAGATGTTTATGTACTAAACCTAGGCGAATCCCCGAAGCCATGAAAAACTAAATCGGGCTGCTTTGGAACTTAGCTTCATTTCACTACAGCGCTTAACAAAAGGCTTTAACTTAAAGCATTTGTGGTAAAATTTTCTAACACAATTATTCTTTTTTTACGAAACATATAAAAAAGTTTGGTTTGCTAACTATGGAACTCATGCGTTTATGCTTTCAGAAACATAACTATGGCAGTCCGGTTAAAACTTTCTGGAATGTTGGATAACATGAAACTGACGTGCACATATCTGACAATAATATTTAATGTGTAAGGAACATAGATAACAAGATCGAATTACTTCAGGGACCCATGCGTTTATGCTTACAGAAACAAACTACACACTCGATGTATAAAATACAAATTGTGATTAAGGACCCAGCTCGCATGACTACATAGCATACAAAATGTATTTTACAAATAGTGGTGGTTAAACACGTGGTTGACACTCTAGTTAGTCTGGTGGTTCAGTGCGTCGCCTTTCGAACGAAGGTTTGCTAGTTCGTTCGTCACAAAAATGTGGCTTAGCAACAAAAAAAGTAGCCAAGTAAACGGGGTGAAGTATGTCAATTTTGTTCGATTAATAAATACATCTGTTTTGATTAAAGTTTACATTGCATGCCTTTGCTATGTCGATAAACTTTTTTAAGTTTATATCGTGGTTTAAACCAGGGATGTCCAACCTGCGGCCCGCGGGCCGCAGTGCGGCCCACCTGAGATTTTTGTGCGGCCCGCTAGTCATTTTGACTCCAAGTAGTATTTTGAACTTTAAATCTTAGCCTAATTAAAATGTATCAGTCAGCTTTTAGGGGCGCATTAAGAATCAAAATTGCAGAAAGAAACATACTGACGACAAACCCTTATCTAATTGACTTTGTATTGCAGAAATAAGTTTTTGTTTCTTTCTATATGTGTGTTATTTGTTCCTATTTTCAAAAGTGAAATTAATGGCTTTTAATTGTTTCTTTATGTACTCATTCAGGGTTGGAATTAAGGGATCGCGAATCGCTATTCGCGAACCGTTTTCTAAAGTTCGCGAATTACAAAATTTAACAAAATCGCGAAAATATATATTACCGGTAATGATTTCGCGAACTTTCAATAATAAATCCTCAAAACGTTAATATAACAAGTTTTTGCCTTCAACGTAACATTATTTATTTACCTTTACTTTGCATTATTGGCGTATAATAAGCATTTCTATCACAACGCAACAATGGCCATTATGCGTTCATATACCTCGATTCCCTTATTTATGATTGGCGGAGATGCGACACACCGGAACACCCCTTTTGAATTTACGTTTATTGCAGATTATCATACTTCTAATAAACGGTACTGTCTGCTTTATGTAATAAAAATCTTTCTGGTTGTTTAAGGCAATTTATCATAACCAAACATTTTTTGAGCGCTTACGCGCGAAAACTATTTTCTCCCTACCAACACATTTCGCAAATCCTTTCAAAACCATTATATCGAACCCTGCCATTTTTATTAAAATTTAATAGGTTCTGCGGCCCATTGAATTATTTCAAGTGACAATGCGGCCCATTACAATAAAAGGTTGGACATCCCTGGTTTAAACAATGGTACGATCTCAGGGCACCTTCTATAATGCACAGTAATACGCAATTGTTGTTGCCACACTAGATCTCAGCTTTCGCAAACATTCCTTTACGGCCAAATCAAGATACGTTTCTTCTCTGGATACCGTATATGTCCATTAATGTCGAATAGCTTTAGGTAGCAGTACTGTTTGACTCAGCAAACGACAAACTTGACGAAGTGACCTGCTTTATGTCATCTACTCGATTCGCATCCTTTAGGAATAAAATTTTAATAATTGCTACTGTTTCCACAAAAAAATACTCTAAGGTGTATTGCTGAGACAAGTGTATCAAAAACTCGAGTTGATTCGCCAGCTACAAAGCAAACACATATTAGATTGCACCCTATGTATAGCATTTCTGAATCTACGCTAGAAAAATATCATGTTATTAACGTAAATTTAAATATTGTTTTCAGGTGTTTATTTTGAACATCAATTGCAGATCATTTACACACTCTTAAAAATTTAAAGATCAAAATATCTTGCGAAATGTAAATAAATATTTCAGAGAGTGTTGAGCAAAAAATGTGGTTTTAAATGTGAACATACAAATCCAGTTTTCAGCAGGTTGGGTCTAGTGTAGCGTGAAATCAATATACATTTTACAATAAATCAATTGCGCAGATGGACTGTTGTTGTAATCAATGGAAATAATTTAGGAATATGCAGAATTAACCTCTGTAGTCACCGCAATAATGGTGACTGCGGAGACACAGTTGTTTTAACCTCATAGCCTATAGTTCTGGGTACCTACTGGGAACAGTTTCACTAGGTTTCATATATAAATGGCCCAAAATATACAAATTAAACGTTAATATTTACGGTAATGCTATATTGGCAGTTGTGGCATTTCAATGTGTATTTTAGTGTTTTGGTCATATAACTGTGGTCTTGCCTACCAAAAGCATGGACGCTAAGAAGTGGAGTTTAGCATATGCCAAAAAGTAACAAACTGGCCCTCCCGATCCAAAGCCTGAGCCCATTGCAGTTGTCCACTCCACGTATTAACTGCTTGTCCAAGTTTAACTTGGCCAGATGAAACCCAATGTCCTTTAACTTTGTCTTTGACAAAAAGTGTTGCTACTATCACCAGCTGATCATTAGACATGGAAAAGATAAAAGATTCCTGAAATACAGGATCCTGGTTACGGTGGGAAATCTTCGTTTGTTTTTTTGAAGACTTCCCGGTCGGTGCTTCTTCGGCTAAAACAACGTAGCAATCTAAAAATGTTAAAAATTCCTGATCAGTGTTAAGATACATATTAAAGTTGTGAAAGAACAGACAAAACGTATCTTTGTTTTGGTGGACTGCTAAAAGCGGATTTTAAAGAGTGAACAAATCTTACTTGGCAATTACCTATGGCAGACGGCATATAAAGACACACACACACACACATATAAAGACACACACACACACACACACACACACACACACACACACACACACACACACACATCATTTTTATTAATTGAAAAATCAGACCATTTTTTTATTAAATAAAAAAAATAAAGTTGATTGTGGTATACCTATATTACAGGATTGCATCAATCTGGCATTAAAGGCCTACTTCTACGTCGTTTGATACAACGAGGTTGGTATATATACAAAATGCGAGGTTATTGTACCTTGTGATCGACCAAGACTTCCCTTGGGAACATTTCTTGCAGCAATTACTTCGACGGTAACAAATCCCAACATCGCGTGATAACATAACGATAACTGCAGATGTGGAAGCTCCTAAGAATATGGAATAATAAAAATTATGTTAAATTATCGTAAGAATGTCAAACTTAAATGCCCTACTAGTTATACCATATCATTACCATTACGTAGATTACAAGCTGTGGAAACAAATGACAACGCCTAATAAAACGCTTGATATTATCTCAAAATGAGAAAGATAACATGGAGGGTTTCGATGACGTTAGACCAGCATTCCGCGTTTAACAAAATTTCACTGCTGACTATTGACATAAAAGTCGATCATTCGGTGCACTAGAGATTACGACTAGGCTATAACGGATCAGCGGAGCTGCATATAATAGAGTATATAGCATATTTCAATGATAAAGTTGACTGGACACAAAACGTGTAGCGTGATAAAACGCGCAATTTAGGCAAAAAATACTTTTTACAAAGTCGTAAAAATGGACCGAAATAGCATATGAATTAATAATCTGAAATAAAACTGGCATCATAAAATATTTTTACGAACAGAATCAAAATTTTTGTGTTTTAAAAAAGCTAAAACATCATTACTTCCGGCCTTTCTGCTTTTAAGCGTTCTATATATGGCCTCACGCCTTGGCGGAAAACAAAAAACATTCGTACCATAACTCGTTCTGTGTCCAGCAACCTCAATATATCTGATCATATATTGCATAAATATCGGTAATTAACTATTGTAATAATAGAACCAAAAGTACTTCTTAAGATTAAGCATATTAAGCATACGACAAGATTAAGCATACCGCTACGGCTGGTGGTTTAAGGTCCAACCATATGTCATTGGAAGTGCTCAGGTCAATGTCGCACAGCGTTAAGACACATTTCCCAACAACGTTCGCTTGTCGTATTCGGCTCAATTTTTCCTTTGAACATATCTTAATAAAACACAAAGAAAAATAAATAATCTTTGCAAGCCAAGAAGAAATAAACAATTATATTTATAAAGCTGAGCTGTGTGCTAATGTGCGTGTGATCCGCGTAGCAACGTCAGTTCGTTTTTTGGTAATTACCGAAGTCTAACAGTGTTACCCTGCTTCAGTATTTTTTTACCATTGTGTGGTTCTATTTATTTTCTTTCGAACTCTTTTCTAAAATACAGTTATTTTTAATGGCGTATATTTGATTTTTTTGGAATTCTTTAAACATCTTGTATAGGCCACCACTGTTTTTCTTTTTATTTGATAGACCTGTTTAAAAATAAGAGTTGGTGTTTGTAACCGATAATTTACACACATAATATGAGGTGGTAATGAATTCTTGTTTGAACAGCGTTAACTTGAAATGCTTTGCGTTAAGTTACAGTTTAACAAAAATGTATCAAAGTTAATGATTAAGTAAATCTTTGAAGGAGATGAGAACCAGGAAAAGCAATAGCTATTCCGTATGTCGCATTAACCTCAATTAACTACACAGATTTTAAATAAGCTTTGCTACATCTACAACGTTTTTTGTTGTACAAGAATGTTATTTAAGCAGAAAGTTTAATGGCGTAAAAACTAAGAATATTACCTTACTTCGATAGTGATTGCAGGCCTATACATATATTGGTATATTGTGTTTGGTTATCTTAGATAAAATTGTAACCAGATTTAGATGCGTGTAACTACACCTGTTATTTAGTAGTTCAACGTTGGTTTCCATTTATAGCTATATCTATAGATTATGTGTAAGCAATTTTAAATTAAATTTTCTTGTAATAAGCATTGTGGATCTTGGACAATCTAACGGAAAAGTTATTTTGTAGAAGTTACAAGAGGCCAGTATGCCTATAGTCCTTGCAGAAGTATTAAGATTTTGTAGTTAAATTTTTAATTCTTAATACAATTGGTATATAAATTAGAAAATTGACTTACAATGCACAATCAAACATCCAGAGACAGTAATCTGAACTGGCTAAAATTATGTGAATGGTGAAAACAACTGCTCAAGCCGCTACATGTGCAATACGAAAGTTAAGAAAAACTAAATTTAAATGCTAAAATTCACTACATGCACCAAGTAATATGCGACGTAGTATATGTAAAGTATTAAAATTGTGCCGATATAAATACATTGGTAAACGTGACCACATTTACTAGGTTTAATAAAACACGGTCGTATGCCGAGAGATTTTGCTGTGGTTTCGGAATGTAGTAATAACCTAATACTTTTGTTACGTCTTCTGGCGGCGCCTACTTAACCAGAGGTAGCACAATTCAGGACTCGTCACAAAACGCGCAACTCCAGCAATATCAAGACGTTACTCCAACTCCAAAACTTGTATTCCACTTTTACGTAAGGATATTACCAAATTTTGCGGTTTTTAAATATTTTACACAGTAGGCTAAATTATGAACTTCACTTCTATACACATGACAAATTAATATTAAAACACATGGCCCAAATCAATTTAACTATGGAAAATGGTACAACCAGCCACATCAAAACTCCCAAATCTTTCAAAGGCCTAAATCTTACACGAGGTATAAATATTGCGCACAACGATAACAATAGGCATTGTAACGTCTAATGACCTCATTTGTAATATTACTCCCCAGCCAGTGTATACGTATGATGGAGTGATTTCAATGTAACAACTTTAATAAATCATTTTCACCTCTAATGTCATGTGAGGCACATCTTCTTTTTGTACTTGGTCAAAGGTGAAGCGCTCTTTAATATCAGCTCTTCTTGTTGTCATTTTAATAGGGTCGGTTCGATGACTGCCGTAGAAACGTGGAAGCAGCGATAACTGGTAGAACGGGTGAAGACGTTTAATCAATCTTCCTCACGTGTCACCACAATTGCACAAAATTTAAAATAATAATATAATCAATACGACTTTGCAAAGGGATTTGCTTTATCGCATCGATCTTGTTGAAGTGCTTTTCTAACGCTTTACAAAACCTCAAGACGTTGCAAATTACTGGCCAACTTGGCTGGTAACGGGGCGTCGGAAAGTAATTAAACTATAAATAGGAAAATATTTTTTTTATGAATCCACGTTTGTTGTGCTGATAAACAAATGAAATTAATTTGTATTTTTCCAATTTTTTTAAGGCTATTCACTGGTCAGTTTTAAATAGCTTACTACAAGATGTTCAATTCAGTTTGTTATATAAAAATTATGCGATATAATTTTTTATATCGATTCTTTTCCTAATTTAATTTTACTTACTTTTAAGTAAACAGATTTTCTGTCATCAAAATTCTCGCCTTCCAAAATTGAAACGTTTAATTTTTCTTGTGTCGCAAGGTAAGTTACAATGACGTGTATTCGCGGATGATAGCTCGGTTGCCCGGCGCAATCATTTATGGAGTTAGTTAGCACACTGGACGCGCTGTAGCTTCGTTTTACTCCATTTCCTGGAATCAATTTTATAAGACAGAAGTTACATCCGATAACGCAATAAATGCATACAGAAAGTTATCTTATATCATTATCGGAATAATCAAACAGATTTATTGAGTAAGCCGCGTACCAATGCAGTCGATTTCCAATTTATCCTTTGACTTTATTGTGCTCTCCTGTTTGTTTCTATTTCCATTTTGAGCGAAATCTGTGTTGGTGGTGCCGTGTCTTCCTGACGGCTCGCTGAATTGCTTGACCGAAATCTGAAATTTGTCGCCAAAATACATTAGCGCATTTTGGCTGTCGAGCCGTATTCTCATAAATATTGCATTAAAGCAGGGACAAGAGGAATAACAAAAAATAAACTGTACCCACCTTTCGATTTTGGGCAGGTGAAGCGAACGGAGTAGACTGTGCCGAGGAGCTGTCACTTTCAAACGCGTTCCTGAAAGAAATGAAGTCCGGTTATTATAATATTGCGCTTAATTAAAGCATCATAACGGACCAGACAGAATATAAAATTTCAATTTTGGCTTTGTGACATACACTTTAATGAAATATTCATATATGCGGCATCTGTTTTATCAAGATGCTTTTAGTGGCGATTTCGGTAATAATAACCATTATCATGAAAGAAGGTTTATTTGAATTGGAAAGAGTGAAATCAAATAAAAGCTTAAACTGGTTAAAGTCAGATGTCAAAACAAAACGCTTTAACGGTCTAAAATAATATGCCAAAAGAAAAAGCACCGTTGCATATTTACAGCATAAAGCACAGAAACTCAGATTGAAAAATCGAGAAAAAAATTTTAATGAAAATAAAAAAGTTAACATACCTTCCAAAGAGTCTTCTATGTCGAAGTTTGTCAAGATGTGGTGACGTGGATGGTGAAATATTTTTACTAGCATCCGAATCCGAACTTGATGGGTCAGCGGACCTGGCCAAAAATACATTGTGTTTAGATTAGACGGCCTTTTTTTGTTATTAACAGCTGCAGACAGATAATCTGTGTGAATACTTTTCCGTACTTCCATCTTCAGGTTACCGAACCTAATGTTATGTGTAGTATGTGATTAAGACCTTGCTTATATTTTAGTTTAATCCATTGAGATTATGTGACATCCATTAAGTGTCTTGCCAATAGTACACCCCAAAAGAGCGAGAGGTTGACTTTCTGTCGACTGAGCTAACCGGTCAGATCATTTATATACTTCATGGGATATAATAGTCCTTATAGGTGAAACAATGGCAGTCGTTAGAAAATTATTATTACCTTGTAACTATAGTCGAATTTCTGTAACTATTTAAGTGTGTTCAATATTTGGTAAAGCAAATTTTGATTCATTTTAGTCCAGTAAATCAAGGCAGGGTCAGCAACCTCGAAGAAAATGGCCAAGGTCAAGATTTAAATTGGAAAATAAAATATTTAAATTTCCAAAATAGGTAGTAGTCTGCTTCTTAAAATTTTGCAGTTTAGCCAACTAAAATTCTTAAAATTGATAACAAATATATTGAAATAACCCCAATAAAAGTGTTATGCACAAGGCCGAAAGTTTTTAATTACTTTTGACTAAATAATAGTTATTTTGGTATAATGCAACCTCACAGAAAATAGTCAGTTAATATATTATCCTAGCGAATATATACAGGGAAACGGGTTGCTGCCAGCAGAGAATTTGATTGCTAAATAAATAATTGATACGACCAAACGGATATTTTACACGTTGCTCCAAATCGATTGTTTTAAGGCCTATACCTTAAATCAGGAGTCGTGATTTCACTGAGATGGTAGGTAGACGACGGTGACAGGAATAAGGATTCTTTTCTGCGAGTCGTTGGGCTCTCGGTTAACGTCGAAAATCCGGATTTGGTTGATAGTAAATGCGATAAAGATAAGCCGGGCTGGTTCTGTTAAAAAATGACCTATATAGCAAACACCTTGTCCTAATTGGTTAATCCATAAGAAATTACTCAAATTCACGCAACACATCCAGTAGACCACATTCCTGTACAGTTTATACACAAGCAGGAGAATGTGCTATAAAGAAACAGCTTACTTTAGAATCAATTAACTTTTTCTGCGAATCCAAGACTCTTCGAGACGGTGTGAGAAATGATTGATCTGTTACAATAACATATATTAAAACTAAAAGAACCTTTTACTATATTTTAAAAAGTATCTTCTTACCCTTCTTGGTTACCATGTGATCAGCACTGACATTTTGACCTGTCGTTTTGTTTACGATTTGCTTATTTGAGTACATTTGATTTTTGTCATCTGAGTCGTTTAAAGTCGGTGTTGCATCGTAGGTCAACAGAGGTGGTAATGTAAATTGGGGGATGCTTTTCGGAGTCACAACATTCGTCATAGCGTTCCTGTGACACTGGTCATGGCCGAGATGTCCATGCTCTGAAGGTATCAATTTTTCGGAAATATCTTTAAGCATATCAGAAGCATGACCCTGAACGCTTTCTTTCAGTTGCGACCACATTCTACCTACAACAGAGCACCTTACTCGTCAACTGTTAAAATGAATATTGATGTGCGTCATTGGAAAATGAACGCAGATGCCGCTTATCTGCCTTACAAATATTAATCCAAAAATTAATTAGACTTAATATATGCTTCAATATTATCACAATAACATACACCGGACGCTGATCAGACCACTACTCTGTATTTGCGTTCGCTAACGATTACCTGAGGTAAACCTGCAATCCAATGCTCATTAGAGTAAACCACCATGTGTCCCTCGCTCGCAATGTTTCTTCGCCTCCGATCAATACTTATCGCGCCATTCCACAAATAAAACAGCATCGCTTTAACGGCGTGCTGGAACGAAACGGTATAAAATCGATTGCCACTGACATGCTATACACGCAGTTTCAATATGGAAGAGGCATCAGGTGAATAGCCAAATATTTCACATACGATCATGCATAATTGTATTTCAGTTCGCCGTACCTGTGCACCACTTTAAATATTTTATGAAGCTTTTATTACTATGATTGTTTGCTTGGCGTTTTGACACGAAAAGTCGGTATTATTGCCAAGATCATGACTCTTGGGGAAAAGCTCAATTTAATCCCTTTTAAACCTAATGGCCAATTTCCACGGTACAATTGTACCCTGACTAGATATTAAACAAATAATCCGATCTGTGTTTTCTCCAAATAAAAAACTAACACTTTCTTTGCTCTGTCGCACAATATTTAAGAGATACCGGCGACAGAAAGAACCTTAATCCCCTACTTATCTTTACGCTCGAAAGTGTCATTATTGGCGGCTACGTCTAGTACAGATCGAAGGTACAAATATTGGTTCAAGCTATAGAGCTGTCTGTCAAATCTGGTTAATACGAGCGAAAACGACATGTGTTCAGGCTATAGCTGTACACACAAGAAGCTAGTGCAAAAAGGATTTATCTATACGACGGCGCCGCTGTTATTTACACAGAAAAATACCAATAAGTTAAATCGTAATGTCACTGCATTTTTAAATCTATGTGAGGGGTACTGCGTTTATAAAAAGTAATTAGGGCAAAACCACAGATTTAGGCGCTTGTTAAGAAGTGGTGTCAATAAAAACCTAATATGCAAAATGCCTTAGTTGTACTGATTGATGACCCAATCAAAAATATACTGTATTCGACTTCAAAAACAAGCTGCAGCGCCATGTCTGAACTGTCTTATTTAATTTTATTCCGAATTATTCATTTTAATTATGGATCTTAATTTTCACTGTCTATTGGGGGATTAGCAAACCGATGTTATCGCTACAAATAATCGCTTTGTGCTGTATCTAATTCGTAAACGCAAAATTAAGCTACGACAAACGATACAGCAGCTCACTCAAGTGGAAATATGGTAACGTACCATTACAAGTGTTGCATTAAAAACTTTTGGCGTAATTTCATTTCATTATTAAGGCCTATTCTTTTTTCACTTTCGGTCTAGCAATACTGGTAAACTTGGCACCTCAGTGTACATGGCTGTCTTTTCTGCACACTATTTTCCAATATTTGCTTTTAATCTGGTTTTAACCAATTGCCAACAGTTTAAGAGGCGTTTAACCAATTACTCTCCCTATCTCTCCAGAGCAAATTACCCCACAAAAAAGGACTGATAAATTTTGCCACGAGGAGTTTTAAATATTTTGACAAAATTTTATGCTGGTACCATACCCCTTCGTACATCGAAACATTTTTCACAAGAAAGCTAGGAAATGCATAATAATCAACACCTTTATTTCACGAAGCTCTGCTTGCTTCACTATTACAAAACTTTATACGATATTACCGAAGGCAGCCTACCACATGCTGCTTCCAAATAAACAAACATTGGGGAATCCCCACCATTGTTACTCAAATAACACTAATTTAAATTGCAGAACTAAGATAGGGCCACACGATATAGCACCCGCAGATATTGTATTTAATCTGTATATCAAATTGAAGGTATTGGTAAGGGCTACAACATATCCAAAGGAATAATTGGCAAAAACTCTATAAATGCGTGAATATTAATAATATTCATATTCGGTATTAATATTTTACATTGTTTTATAAATCAAAAATTATCAGTCGAAAGATCACGATTTAATTAGAAGATGGTGTAATTTTTAGGTCAGTACCCTCTCATCATGAAGGGGTTTAACTTTTTACTTCCGTTTTTTACACGTCTGTTCCGGCCGAGCATGGAGGTCTATTAATTGGTTATACGCCATCGTTTATCATGATTCTGTCTATTGCCTCGTTTTTTATATTTTCTTAATGTTTTTTTAATGCATGCTTGAACGACAGTCGTTTTTTTATATACTTTTGGTGTATGCTCATATAAACATTTGTTTTTAAAATAAGAAAAAAAAAGAATCTAAACGGCACAAATAACAACTTGAAAAGCAATGTGACAAAATATATTTAGTATATACATTAACTTACAAAGTAACTTTGAGTCACAAACAAAGCCAGATAAGCATACAAATTATTTATTCCCAAGGTTATTATTAAAAATACAAACGCTGGCATGGTGATGATTGGCGAAGCACATTTAAAATGGTACTTGAACATTTTTCGTAATTTAAGCATGTTAAATAAAATTAATCTTAAAGAATTTACTGTTAAGTGTACTGGGTGTACACTTAATTATACAATTCTAGTGAAAAGCGATAGCAACACACACATAATATACCCTTTCGGTTTATCTGACTGCACTATCACAGCGTACTACAAAGAATACATGAAAAGCCGAAAGGTACAGGTTATAAACTTTAATTTCTTATTACCCTAGAAACATGAACGTTGGTATGTACAGTTTTAATAGTTTTATATGACCAAGAATAACAAACTTACAGGTAAAGCACATATTTTAATTAATTCAATTATTTTAAGTTCTAATGCGATAAAAAAAGAAGTCAAAAAGGAGTATATGTCGAAGTGTTAATAAAGATCTACATTTTATTTAAATTATCTCATATTTTTCAACTAGTAGAGCTGTTTCAGTAGAATATTTAACTGGTGAAGCTCCTTGAGACGTTTCCACACTTCCAACCTAAATCAAAAAGCATAATCAAAGCAAGGAATAATCAACAGAATACCTTGCACTATAACCTAATTTAAAGTAGTTTTTATGACAGAGAAAAATATTATTGCTTTTAAAATAAAACAAAACTAGACACGAATACTGTGATGACCAAGTATTTTATTATTATCCAGAAATTTAGTTTTACTGGTACTACATCAAAACATTATAAGACAGGTTGTTGGATTAACACCAGCGACTGGCTTGTCGCCTGTATTCTTGGGGCACATTTTGGTTAGGAGAGGATATTCTTGTTTATCCCGTCAATAGTAAAACTCAAGGGGCGTTGTTGTCAGGTTACCTGAGCTATTGCATTTTGTTGTGTATGATTAAGGCGATTTTCGATTTATAAAAACACATCATTCCACTGGGTTCAGGCAATGTCTGTTAAGTGCACTGCCCAAGGATACAACCGACTAGTTAGCAACCAATTTCGAACCTGTAACCCTTCAGCTAAAAGGCGTTTCACTAACTCACTAAGCTAATTAGCAGTTACCCTAACAATGAACTTGCCTTGTGTTATTACACTGTTAGAATAAACACAATTGTAATATCTATTATAAAGGAAGCTATACAAGTACCTGAATGCCTGTGATAAGCCGTTTTGTAGCGTGAAACGAGACACGAATAGGGAAAAAATCGTCTGGAGATCCTGGGATGCTAAATTCCATTGAACCACTGCTGTTACTAGAATCAATCACTGGCAAGCACCTACAAGCAAAATCACTTAATAGAAACAGTAAAGGAAGTGGCAACCTTTTAAAAATTTTCCCTAAAACATAAATCCGGAATAGTGACATACAAAGTAAAAATAACCATTGAAAAATGGTTAAATTTAAAAAACAATTTTGATAAGGTTAGTGTATTGCCTTTCAACCAAATTGTCCTAAAATCGAAGTTGGTGACTTTGGATTAATAGGTTCTACTGAATAATGAAAAAAAATGTCAATTGCATAAAACACACTGTAATAACTCAAGTAAGCATACTGTTGAGCAGGAGGCATTCTGCCAATACTTGCTTGGGTGATAACACCCCTGGCGTTTTCCCATCAGTGGGCATAAAACATGAATAGTCTATCCCATAACTAATAACTAGGATAGTATTGTTAAAATACTATGAAGGCTCAATGTACATAAAGGTTTTAAATATTATTAGAGTACATCATAGTACTTTAGTTTGATTCAGTTGGTTCCACCAGATTTAAGGATCTTCTTGATCATAGAGACAATTGCAGAGTTTTGCACCCATTGTTAGCATAGAGCTGAACTAACCAGTCGGGATATATTCAAAACAAAATCCCATTTGCCAGTTTTGGTATTGTCCTGTGCAAGGCACCAGTGATTTTAAATGCCTGGCACAGGCAAGGCGCACAACATAATCGTAAATTCTGCAAGCACAGTCTACCTTGTTGAGAACTTTAATGTAAGAAATCCTCAAAAATTGATTAAGCTGCTATCTACCAGACAACAAATGACACATTCATCCAAATAGACTGACTAATAAATACCAACACTAACCATTCAAGAAGATTTTTTCTCGAATCATGTTTGAAATCTCCATCAACATCTGCAACATTAGGTGCTCCGACACCAGAAGGTATCGGAATTGCAATTACAACATCAACAAGTTCTAGATCATCCTGTTGCAACTCATATTCAATGTTTACATCACACCCGCCGCTACCATTGTCATTTGGCCAACAGTTGACTGGAAAAGGAAATTGGAGAGAACTGATCTTATGTAATTTGTATAGTTAACAGTTTGTTGCAATGAAAACCACTAAAATTAAAGAAATGCTTTACAACTGATCTCGTAATGTAATAAACATACCTGATCATTACAGACAGCACTATGTAATTCAATTTTGACAGCATTATACCAAAGAAAAAATCATAAAATTAACCTTAAACATTTTGAAAACTGCTTTTATCATCCTTTACCCTCTGAAAATCATTTGCCAAACTAAAATACAGCAAATAAATTAGAGATTTCGAGTCGTATCAATGTATCAACCATATCTTCTACTGTTACACCAACTAAAAGAATTAAACTGTGCTTTTGATACGAGTCATTTTTTATCCACACCCACAGAATTAACAAGGGGTTATGCTTATATTTTTGGGTCGGTCTGGAATTTTCCTCGTGAAAATTACTAAAAATTTGTTCACATCTAAAACATATTAGCTGAAACCTCTAAAAGAATTAACTCAATTGGACTTTTCCTTTTATATGTAGCGTAAAAAAGACTGATCACAATTTTATTTGAATTGGATTTCTGGGGATAAAAGGGCTAAAGATAGGAATGGGGCTTACAAATCTTTATCCTTCTAGCTCTTTCATATGTGTAATAATAGTGTAATTATTTTTGTTTAAGTGTATGTTATTTTGGGGGATTTTCTGGGATGAACTGGGTTATTTTAATTAAAATTGTTGAGTCCAAGAGAACCCAAAATTATCTTTCGGAATCGAAGGGAACCTAAAATGATCATAGTAACATTGAAGTAAATTTTATGGACCTAAGAAGAAGTTTTTTTAGTTATTTAAATCTAAGAAAGCACATTTGTCTAGCTTAAAATATATTTTTGGTACATAGAAAAATATTGAAATATCTATGCCAAATCAGTAAAAATACAAACCTTGGCAAATTGAGAACTCGTGGGGCATACCAACTAAAACATTAAGCCAAACGAGTTTAAAATGTGTTCTATAGCTATTGTTTTTTGGTTGTTCAAGGGACCCATTGTAGATTCATGACATTGCAGATCCGTTTAACCAAACAGGTTAAAACAGATCACAAGACTGGAATGTCATGACTTCTAAAGTTTACTGTCAAATCTCGTTTGGGGTGATTGTGAGGTATTTCTGCTAGTATTATTTGTACGATTACTTGTGTTTTAATACCGATTTTTCAATTAATCGGTGTCTAAAAAATTAAAAAGCAGGATATTGTCAAACAAAATATCGACTTCGAAAATGGAAAAAACATGCATTCTTTAATTCTGGTAAATTTAAAATGTTGTTATATAATAACTCACATTAGCCTTAGCTCACCTAGCTTTACTTGCGAATATCTGTTAATGTGCTAAATCAATTACCTTTTCCATGGTGTTTATATAAGGCCTCAAGTAGATTATTATGATCTTAAATAATAAAACATGCTAATAACATTGCTGAAAAAAATAAATTAATTAGTTTAATGAGTCTAGAACTCTTCCAGGAATAAACCTCAACATTTTGTTGTTAGTCAAATCTAGGTCACGTTAGCTACCATATCTAACTAAAAAATTTATTTTGATTTGATAATTCCTTTTAAATAATTTTAGGAAACAAGCGACCCCTGTAAAGGGGATTTATAAAAAATAAAACAAGAAATACAACAACAATAATATATATAAATATAACAATATTTTAACCTCCTGTCATGAAATGCTTCTAAGACAGTGGTTCCTAAACTGGGTTCGATCGAACCCCAGGGGTTCGATGGGTCAGTATCAGGGGTTCAGCAGAGATTAGTATAAGTTTTTTAACAGATATATTTTGAATTTAACCGAAGGGTTCGGTGAATGCCCGCATAAAACTTGCGGGGTTCGGTACCTCCAACAAGTTTAAGAACCACTGTTCTAAGATAAATGTGATAAATCTTGGTATATCACATAAACGAATGTAGTACAGTCACATACTTGCAAGTGGAAGTATAGATTCATCTGTAGATTGCAAACGCCATTTGAATAAACCGACATCTTGTTTTACTGGGAATGGTTTATCGGGACTTTTTAAGCCAAGAACCCAAGTTGATAGAAAAGCTTTTTTGTCAACATTGGGGTGGGTCTGGGGAAAATAGTTACACATGTTATACAAAATAACATCTGTACAAAATGCTTATCTGTTTGAACTGTGCTCTGAGGCGCATTTAAGTCCCTTAGTAGGGTTTTTATTTGAAAACCTTCTGCTTTGCTTACTTCAGTCCTTAGGAGGTCTATTTTGAAAAAAAACTTATCAAGTCATGGTAGATTGTGAACATAGCAAGTTTAAAAATGTAGAACAATAAACTCTCTTTACCTGCATTTGGCATCCTTTATCATTGTCATTAATCATTTGTATTTTGATACAACTCAACTTGTCATCAGTTATACGTAGCATGCACATACCCATTAGTAACATTTGTTCTAAGCCGCCATCTCTGCCAGCTATTATTGTTAGTTTCTCTTCCACACGTATGTGCACACTGAAAATTGGATGTACTATAGTTTGAATTATACAATGCATTACATTTTTTCAGGTAGTACACTTGAAGACAGATATTTATTTATAATTTAAAGTAAAAAGAATTGAACGAGTAGAATTTAACAAAAATAAAAAGAGTACCCTTTACCTTTCAGTCAAAGCAGTAGGGACAACAGTTTTTGCAATATCTGATTTTTTTGACTTTGCTGAGCTCGATCTCACAGTTTCACCTTCCAATATTAATTGATCAACAAAATTATCAACATCTTTTGATTTTGCACCTAGTTTCATAGCTTTGCCTGTACTCCTGTAAACAAATCATATGTACAGATAACTTAGATACCTTAAAAAAAGCTAAACTAAACTATGACACGGTCTTTATTTAAGCTCTATTTATTGACAAAATTATAGTTTAAGCCATATATACCCATCTACAACTCATATCAGTGGCAGAATTGCATTAGTACGGATTATGTAAAAGGACTGTGTTGCACAATGAGATAAAACAGGTCAACCCATCCCAAAGTTTTTTGTGTTTTTTTTGTTATAAAAAATGTTAGAGAAGAAACTTTAGATTCCTATCAAGCCCACATTGCTTTTTTTTAATTACTTTGCTTGGAAATAAAACTATAATTAAAGGTTTTGGAACAAATTACGAAAACTAAAGATACTCAAATCCCCCAAAAAGCGTAAATAAACTGGTAAGATCACATCCGGGACATTTCAAGAAGCAAAACTGTTCCTCTGTCATAGAGACATTAAATGAAATAAACATTTTGTGCATATTATTAGGAAAAACATTTTTTGTGAGAGTTTCCCCTGAAAATTAGACCAAAAAAGTCTTAAAAATCAAGAAAACTTTCCTATCATCCTGCCTCCAAAAAGCCAAATTTGTTTATCTTGTTTTTAAAGGGTTCTTAAAAAACCATACTTTGATGGAATGATTTTCGATTTGACTGGTTCCGGTGGAAGAGTTTGAGTAATGTCTCCTCCCATCTTCATTGAAGAGCTTATTCCGGATCCTCCATACGATCCCATTCCTATCATCCTGCCTCCTCTCTGCGCTTCCCTCTTCATTTGCTGCAGCTCTTTAGCTTTTCTCTTCATAGCAGCCTTTGTCTCATCTTCTTGGGACTGGATGGAAAGAAGTTTTGGATGGAGTACAGTGATTTTAAAAATACTACATTGTACAACAGCTTAAAGTTCAGTTAGGGCTGTGCAAATACCTAGATCTATAACGGTTAACCGAACAAAGAAAAAATCGGTTAACCGGTTAATCTAGCGTTCTCTCTCGCTAGCACTTAGTGATGGGAAGAGCCTGGAAAAAACGCGCTCGGGATTGCGCCAGTGGTTCTGTATTGAAACTAGGTCAACGTGAACCGCCAATCATAGCAATAAACACCGCGCCGAGCTGCGGTTACCACTCACTGCAACAAGCTGCAGTTAGCAATGCTATGACCTACAAAATCATACCATCTCGAACTCAAGGTGTCAACCATTACTCGTCCCATTACTAATAGTAGGCCTACTGCAAGTCAACCCCGCGGTCTTTAAAAAAGAACAACCTGTCTATAACGTGTATTGTTATCATGCGCTGTTGTAGGCGTGAAAAATGAACACAGTCGGTTAACCATTTATTGATTTTATTCACCGCTAACTTTGCGTAGCCTTAAGTATAATATATGACTCTTTCCTTCATTGCTACACAACTAAGGCAACAATAAAATTTTAGAATAGGAAAAAATGTACAGAGCATAGAAAAAATACAATGAAAAACAGACAAACTGATATCAAAGAACTTTCCAGCAATTATAAGTTACCCAAAATTAAAAAATTGAAATGCAAAGTTATAGATACCTTGCGTACAGCCATAAAAACTTTCTCTTCATGAGAGTCCATCTCTGTGAATGTACGGATTTGAGCTAGGTTAACACTCTCACGATAACCAAGCGCAACAACTTCATCGAATGCAAAGATAAGGTCAAAAGCATGTTCCTGAATGTCGGTCTCATCAATCACTCTGCAGTATTCTGGAATCTAAAATGTGCAAGAATTAAGGTTGTTAAATAGTAAAAATTAAATTTAAAAACAATATTTTATTTTGTTTTTCTGCAAGTGTAACTAAGCAAATTATTAAATATGTTAAGGAAACTGCTAAACCTTAGTCGTGTTGAAATGCTTTGGGATATATCTTTTCAAAACAGCAAAAAATAGAAATACATGCCAAAATTATAATTTACTTAAAGAAGGATAGGATAGGATATTGATCCCGTGAACGGGAAAACCAAGGGAGTTAACACACAGGCAATCGTCAGATCACCTCGCGCCCACAGTCAGGTGACCGGAGCTATTGGTAATTTCAAGGTAATTTTATTAAGATAAACCTGTTTGCGATAAAGTTGGGAATTCGGGAACGTGGTTCCCGTACTGCCGATCGGTCCGCGGTACGGTTTAATCCGCCAAAAAAACGCAAAGTTTTTATTTATTTTTATGCCAATTAATTTGTGCGCGACCTGCGATAAACCACACAACAAACACATCAATATAATACCTCAACTTAGGCTATAAGGTCAGTTTTTCATCTAAATTTGTTGATCCTATGATTTCGGCATATCGCAGACATTCTACACAATATTTGTAACAATGCATCATTATACATTTTTATAATATATCCTAGACTAGGCTATCATTTTTTTAGGCTAGACCACGACAGGGATTCGCAAATTTCTGGGTTATATTTTGCTGTTTATCTTACGGTTTATATTTTAGACTTAACACACCTGCAATAACTGTTAGAAGACCATCATTAGTGATACTGCTAACTATTTTGACTTTCCCGGACTGAAAATGCAAACCAACTTTTATAATAGTTATAACGTAGTTTTTTTCAAATCAGATGAAGGTAGCTACATGTCTAAATTCAATTGTGGCTAGATATTATGAAGAAAGTGTTTAATTTTAAACACCCATTCACAATAGATACGGGACTACACTTGCTTGAGAAAATGACAGACATTCACAGAGTTTGTAGGCAACCACTTCTTAATGAAGGAAAGGAAAGGCTTGTATCTGAATACATGTCTCTATACATTTACGCTTTTAGAAATAATGAGTGTGTCTTCACTGGATATAACGCAGGAGATTTTGTGTATCAATATGTACCAAACCAAAAAAGTTTTACAACTGCAAGACTATAATTTCATTTGCCCTGGAGCTCCTTTCACGTTCCTTTAATGAGTGTATTGTTGAATCGCAGTTTTCGCTGATTTTAGATGTCGACACAGAATCCCGACCTCTATATCACAGCACAGTTAAAAACATTGGTTTTGTTTGTTGCAACGGGCCAGATCCTTTATGTGCAGATCGAATGCTAAAGGCCGCTTTAAATGTGTACTTTGCTGGCAAACCAAAGGCATTTCGTAACGAACGACCACACATTTTACACTTCAATGGTAGTTTTACACTTCAATGGTAGAAAGAGTTCAGAATGCTGCAAATAAACGCCTATCTTTGTTCGAAAACAAATCGATTGCTGTTGTTTCTGCATGTTGGGATTGCAAGTTCCGTATTCATTGCTTTCTTGAAGTTCACCGTTTTTTCGTTTTATTGTATTTTAGCCTATATACTTATGTTTTAACTTCCAAATACAATCGATTATTTGAAATCTGTTGACATTTTCTAAAGATTATAATTTACAATTAACACATGTAGGTATTACTCTGAAGTACGCGAGGTAGTCTAAAGATGCCGAATAATCTATTTATAGTTTATTACACGCATCGCTGCACTTAAAAATCGAAAAGACGCGGTCCGGTCTAAGTAATTATAATGTCACGTTAGTGTGCCGGATACGACTTTAAATGGTTAGTTTTTATTTTCGATTCTTGTCACGGTACGATTCTTAGTCAAAAAGATCAGTTCCAGTACGACCAGAATTTTGATTGGGTCCTGCCTGTATGCGGGTGGAACATACTGGGACTAAAATCAAAATGATGGTCCAAACTTATAAAAGACGAAGATTGACTTTAATCTATTAGCATGCATTTGCATCGCATCAAAAAATAACATATTGCTAAGAAAAAAAACCAAAACAAACATTTTCTCATTACACATACCAACAACCGACGTGGTAAATAAAAGTCTACCAAGTCCAATTATATAGGGTACTTAGGATATCAATAAGCACCCTGTTTTTATCATTTTAAAAAGAAATTTATCAAGTGTCACCAAACAAAATACAAGCCAGGGGTTGGGAGAACTCCGTGCAGACCAAAATTAAGTACGACAACATTTTATTATTTAACAGCAAATATTTCTTAGGAGCTAAGAATTATTCACTATAAAGAAAAAATTGTGAATAAAATTACATGTACAAAATGAACTAGAAACAAAACAAACGGAGTTTAAGTACCCCAATTTAGCACAGGAAATACCCAAGAAAATAAACTACAACTAAAAATTCACTATTATCAATTAGAAACATCTAAGCACTTACAACCAACACGACAGTGAATTTCAAAATAAAAAAAAAAAT
>CH003308.1:496125-529220 GCA_000149265.1 Ciona savignyi | reverse complement strand
GGTATTGTTGTATTTTGGGGGTGCCTGAGGCATTCCGACGCCCATGTACACTATTATCTGACTTTAATAACCTGATATTCAATTAATTTATTATGTTGCATCACTGTAATTAGCAAAAACGACCGCTTGGATCGCATGGAACGCTTTAATCGCTTGGAGCACTTGAATCGCTTACTACCCTATTGGAAAATTTTAACCTAAATTTTTGAGTACCGGTAACTTATTTAAATATTTTGAAGCCCTAGCAAATACCTTTATTTTAATATATATATTGTTTATATGCAATAACCGCAGAGAGTGCGGAGCACAGAGCTTCTGAAATCTGAATAACTTACCTTCAAGAAGGCTGCGCTGGATATTTTTATCCACGTAAAAGATTTATACAGATTTTGTATACTTATCCTTTGCATATGTTGTTGCCCTTACAAATATCTTTGTAATTTAAAATACAGTTTATTCACAGTAATCTCAGAGAACTAAGTGCCCGAGGGCAAAAGTAAAAGGAAGGAAAGGGAATAAACTGCATGCTTAAACTAAAACAAAGATTATTTTTTTAGAGTTTGCATAAAGGCTAGGGTTAGAGTTAGTTCTGGGGTGGAGACTATTGTTCAAGGCAGGGTTAACATTTGTTTCCATAGTTTTGTAAGCAGTTTCCTTCCCTTTAGTGTCGCCCTGTGCACGAAACGGCTTGGTAAATGGCAAGGAAAAATAGCCATGTTTTTAACATGGTGTTTACGGTTGTCTTTTACGGTTTTAATTTTAACTTCTGTCTTGTTGCTTAATTGTTGTCGAAGACTAAAGCGCTAGACAAATCAATTAATTGTTAAACTTATAGCTTTGTTTTATACCGGTCCCATAATAAATTCAACGTGTCCTTTTCGTTTTTACATTTAATTTACCCAAAGTACTTTTATGCGAAGTTATGCAAAATGACTATGCTATACCATAGACTACTACAATATATAATATATGGTTAAATATATATAATATATAGTATTCTTTTTATATAGTGTTCTATGGCTCTTTAATATTCTATGGTCCGTTATAATGACGAGTACGGAACGCCACTATTTTCGATGTGACACGTCATTTTTTTAATTCGACACCCCACTTTTATCGAAGCGACACTGCTCTATCTGTTATACTTTATTAAAGCCAAATAAATTTAGTTTAGACATCTCCTACACTGCTGATTGTTAAAAGGTGAAATTTTGGTAAAATTTAGCAAGATTCCGTTTTCTCTATTTGTTTACTATAATTGGTAAACTTGTAGGAATTCAGGTATTGTTTGGGGCTTGGGTGTCTATGACTGGTACTAAATATGACATGAAGTTCCCTAGCTATTGATACTTCAAAATGACTCCAACAGATCCTAACACCATCACGGAATATCCTTTTATTCTTGATTAAATGCAGTTATAATAAAACACATATATAGTTAAAAAAATTCTAACAATCCTTCCAGAACATGGCGAACACCGCGCTTTCAGATTAATAACTCTTTGTTCCCAGCTCGGTCTCTACGTTCTATTTTTGCAAGCTTTGGACGCTCTATATCAAACGTCACAAAACAATCACACATCACATAACAGGAAGCACTATAGCTCGGGATTTTTTTCCAATTTTCGTTTACAGATCGTTCAAAATAGTGGTAGACAGAATTAATAAACAACAAAAATTAGTATAGAGACACGAAATTGCTACAAACTGGACAATATCACCTATGGAGCAACTATGTTCTTTATTTTGTACGCTTGCTGCGCGCCATTGTTTGGATGTCACATGCCATGATTTCGATGCGACACTTTACCTTTTTCAAAGCACATCCCAATATTTGGTATATTTTAGTAAGAGTGTGGGCTTGCGCTTGAACGCCGGAGCGTGGCTTGGCTTAATCTAGCCAGCTGCCTGAAGGTCTCTGGCGAGCTGCGCAGCGGAAGGCCTATAACTGCACTTTCCACAGAACGCCTACTACTAATTATTATAGTAGCCACGATTTTTAAAGTCTTAATCTCAAACTCGAAGTCTAACTCTTGATTCAGATTAGTTGTATTCCGCGTCTCATTCAATATACGGTTAATTTGCGAAGCAAGTTACTTAGTACGTTAATGTAGGTTATATATACTATTTAAATTTCCAGAATATATAGGGTATTTTACGAGGTGCGAGAAGTTTATGTGCGAGACGTTTCACATCTGCACGTTTTACTAACTGTGGGAGATTAGTTGGAAAACTATGTTAACGATTTAAACTGCAGGAATACAAAGCTCCTACAAAGTGATAACTACATAACCAGTAATAACACGTGAGAGTTGGTAAACTTCAAATGCAAAAAAAACGACGTTAAAACACAAAATATTTTAGACATGAAATAAATTAAAACTAATAGTTATACTTTATGCTACACTATCGAGTTTATTTTATTCATCTACAACTTCCTTTATACTTAGATAATCCTTTTTAGTCGTGAAATATCTACTGTCAAAAAATAAGCGGCGCCAAAAAAGAAAAAGTTTGCTTTTATAGACTGATCACGAATTTGGGAAAAAATTAGTTTTGATCAAATCGATCGGAACCCTAATATAAGCTAAAGTAATGGTTACAGTATCAATGTTTAACATAAGTAAAACTTGGCATTTTGTATTCTTGGATAATTATTGTCATTTCGAAAAGTGTACAAATGCATTATAAATTTAAAAGAAATCAAATAAAAGGGTTGATATAAGATGATTATCTTCAAGGGTATATATACGAAAATGCCAATATCAGTACGAGTACCAGCTGCAAACCAGCGAATACGAATTAATTATCAGCAATTCCTAAAAAATTTTAAAACCGAAAGCTTAAAGAAAAAACGCATTACAAATAATCGATTGTACATAGTTGTTCTTGGGTAAATATCCTATTCTAGAAATTCCCGCGGCTCGCCATGACGCATAAGTCCAACTACAGCATCCGAACTACTACCTCTGAAAATTTATAGTGATTATTTTATTTTTTATTTATAGTAATATTAATAATGCAATTAGCTCTGAGGTAAATTTTAATATGTAATGATTAGTTTACGGTCGGCTACTGTTATATTTTCTATTGTTTACACAAGTGAGCTAAGGTTATGTTGAATATTATGATAATACCTTCCGTCGGCGATAAAAGCTGACGGGGAGAAAGATTGCTTCATATATTGTCTTCTTCTAATGTACAAAGTTAGAGCTACAATAAGAAATAACAGTAAAACGACCGCCGCGACCCAAGGTAGAATTTGAAGAAGACGTTGGGCTGGTTCATCTGCATCTGTGTAATGAAATACAAAATCACTAACAATAAAAAACAAAATCACTTGTAATTGATATTATAAAGCTTGTAGTTAGATCATTATTATTCGATAAAAGTTTAATTCCCTGAATTAACTAGAGAGTGTCAAACACGTGTTTAACCACCACTAAGTTGATGTGTTTTATACTCGGGGTATGTAGTTTGTTTCTGCAAGAAGAAACGCATGGGTCCCTGAAGTAACAAACTGATCTTGTTATTCATGTTCATTACACAATATATCATGTTACTGTCAGATGTGTGCACGTCAGGTCCATGTTATCTAGAGATCTAACAATTCTTAAAGTTTTATTTCGATTTTACGACTCCTTGTTAAAAATGTTAGGGCGACATGGCATGTCTTTCATATTCATGATTTGGAGACAATTTTTGTTTTAATTTTTATGCTATTTCCCTATGTAAATTTGAATGTGGCACACCAGTGGTTAAATCTTTAACACTCTACCAGATCTGATCAAAATTGGAGTCAAACTATCAGACGCTTTGGTAAAAATGTATATTTGTGGAAAAACTTAGTTTGACTTAGTGATTCACTGTGCCGGGGAATCCCCTAGGATTATAAACCAAATTTTTGGTTTCTACATATCTAGATTTTGTCATAGAAAAATTATCAAAGTTTCCTCTAACTATTATGATTTAACTATCATTTCCTGTAAATATCAGTTTTATGCCTGTATATCATGAATTAGTAACAAATCTTCATTTTTATGTTATTTACTAGGCAAGGTTTTGCTTTCTTCCCAGTTGTAAAGCAGTTGCTAACGCACTAACATTCCAGAAAATATCATCAAAACTGGAGTAGCCGTTCAAGCGCTATGCCCCAAAAAGCTTAAGTTTTGGGGGGAAATACCGTTTTGGTTTTTAGCGTCTACAGGGAATTCCTCTATGTTTATCACCCAAAATTTGGATTTCTGCATATCTAGACCATGGGGTCTAACAAATGACAAAGTTTAATTACTATTCCGTTTCCCCTTCTATATATTGCCTAATGATAAAAAATATAAACGCTTAAACTGACTTAGAATTTGGCAAACGTCTCCAGAATATCCAGCTTGGCACAGACATCGAGGTGAACCAGTAATCGGCCCCACAACACCAATATACCGTTGTGCAAGCAATAGTTCTGACTTTGCGTTGAGCATGGTGAAAGACAAATGGTTCCTGGACTGTTTATAAACATCAAGTATTATTGTTTCAGAAATTACAGTTTATGTTACCGCGACGTTATCTAAAATGGGCCAGGTGATTCAATACTGCCGGTGACAGAAAACTTAAAAGCGGAAGTATCCCGAATTGTTTATAAATATATCAAAGTCATACATCATGAATGTGTTTTTATATTTTTAAAATTTTCTTTTTATTATCTCAATAGTTTAATTGGAGAAAATAATGAATTTGTATAAAGGTGTTCCGTGTATAAAACATATTTACGAAAGCGACTTATATTTTAAAAATGTAAAGTTAAGTAAACTACCTGAAAAAGTGATTTTTAATTTGGCACAGGAAAATATTTTACTGGTTACGTGTTCATAAATGCTTTCTTTCTATTTAATAGACATAACACTTATACACTTTAGATGTACTTACTTTGCAGGTAACGCATCAACATAGCCAGTAATGCATACACAAATGAACTCTTTAATGGTTGTTGGCTTACAAGACGCTTTGCTGTGGCATGTGTGAGTTCCAATGAAGCACGGATTTTGAGTCAGCAAATTTGATTCGTTGTTATCTAATCAAAAAGAATGACATAAAACGGGCGATTGTGCGTATGGATACTTTAATTTATAACAAAATATAGCTTTTGTAAGGTCAATTAATGAGAAGGGTACTCCTTACGCATAATCAAGTTTATTAAAGTGCTTTGCATTTTTTATCCCCGCATTTTCCACAACCGATTTGAATAAAAACAACATGGGTTAAGGGACTTACTGAGTGTGGCACAATCCTGTATATTTATATGTAGGATAATGAAAAATTCTTAATTCCTTACAGCCTTCCTTTCCTTACAGCAATTAATTTCTTACAGCTCACAGAGCACTTATACGTTCTTTATGCTAGTTGTATAGCCAAATAAATCCATTAGACTACTTAAATTGAGCTAGGCACCAACACTACCGAAGTTCATTTAGATATACATATTATGTTGTTATAACAACAACAAAAACAATATTTTTAAATCGTGTTCTAAAAACATTGCTGTATTATGGAATAGTTAGAGTTGTTTAGGACGACTACTGTTAAAGAGTAAGGTCAACAAAAATACTAATCCAGATTTTTGGTTTAGTATGTACAAATATATCAAATTTTAATTTTTTAATGGTTTTAGATTAGTCTGGTCGCTAGCTAGTCAGTTGTGTCCTTGATGGACAAGGTACTTAACGGACATTGCCTGAACCAAGCGGCTGCAAGTTTTAAAATTTAACCCTACTGTAAAAATCTGCCACATTGTGTTCCGGTATTAATTCCGTCACTGATTCTACATGAAGAGTTGGATATACGTTTCGTAATCGATAGCTTTATTCCGAATGTATCACTTATACTTACTACATGTAGAGTTGGTTAGCGTTTCCCTTTTTATTAATGCAACATAAAAAAGCCATAAACGAAACAGGCAGTTTCTTAAACCCTGGATTAAATAGTGACCTGGATCATTACTTTACCATTCTTAATTTTCTGTTAGAATATAGATAACCTGGAAATCTGTTTCAATTAATAAAGCTTCTGGTATCACGGTCATATTTCTCAATTGTTCAGCGGTTGGACTATAGGCTTTATTTAAAACAACACCTCTACCTCTCAAATTGCTATCCGTGGTTAAATCAGTAGACTATTATTTTCTTTGATATAAATACATACTAATTAAATACACTTTCCAAATAGTTGATATAAACAAATTATATTGCAAATTCTCATGGTAACAGTATTATTCAAAAATATTAGAAGAAAACTAAGTTTTTTTTGAACTACCGTTTCGCGCAAGTTTGAACTTTTTTACCCGATCAGTACTTTATTCTCGCTGAACCGGTATAATTTCTTTCTGTCCGCATATAACTTGAATTTAGCTAATTCAATTTTGATAATCGAACTATCGAATTACGATTAGCGATTATGTCGTTGACCTTACCCTTGATGTGCCGTTGACCTTACTGATGCATAGAAGTTAAGCTATGTTTCCTTCATTACTGAGCGGTCCAATATCTTAACTTATATCAATGATTTTGTCAAGTACTTACTTGTTTTTCCCACCATAATGGTACCAAATGTGTATTGAACAAGCAGTGCCACATTTGGGTCGGTATTCGGCAGTTCATTGTTGGTTAATGCTGTGATATAGCGGTCCAAACTGTCTTGTACAGTCATAGGGGGCGTCAGGGGATTTGTTCTCAAACGTACCGCAGCATTAACAATAATACTCCCACTTCGAAAGTCGAATATGGCAATTTGCAACGGCGGCATGTTTATTCCATTGAAAAGTGCCGTTATCTACAAACACAGCATATATTGTCCATGGCGAAATTAGGCTAAGCGATATTATTATAATTGTTTACATGTCTAATAGTGCTTACTACAAATATTTTTTTTAAATAATTTATGGGTGTTAATGTCCGGATATTTTTGTTATAAATTGCGTAAACAAAAAACATACTATGGTTTTCGCTTCTATTCTGTACTCATTATATAATGCAGACGTCGGATCGTTCAAGCGTACATCAAATACTCGACTAATGATTGGAAGCTGGACTGCAAAATAAGCAGAATCTACAAAAGTAAAGCTCAGGTTAGGTTCTGGCTAATGTATTGTAAGTTTGAAGTAACCTACTTGCGCAAGAGCCGTTTAAAAATGTTTCATTTGCACCACACACAGGTTTAAGAAAGCCTTTTGCTGACAGCGTATAATTTCTCCAGTATGTGCATTGGAATTGCAAAAAAAACACAGAGGTTCTGTCTACAATGCCGTTGTTTGACCCAGACAAGGCGTGTACACCGCTCTTGAATGTTAAAAACGTTGGTGTTTGCTGGAAATAGTAAATTTTATATTAAATAAAAGTTTGTCCAGGATTTGTTGAACAACAAAGTCTAGATAAGCAGAAACCAATATTTTGCGTAATAAGCCAGGAGGAATTCCCCTTAGTCCTTAAAACCAATTCGGACTTTTTTTCAACCAGACGCTCAAATTTAGATAAGATTGAAAAATGCGCAATGACAACTCCTTATGTTATTAAAACAGCGTAAATTGATAGATAACACTATACCGATATGCAGAATTAGACATTTTGTGTTATAAATCAAGGGGAATTTCCTAAAAGACCAAATCATAATAAAGAAAATCCTGTTTTTCGGAACTTTCTATGCCGATATCCAATAACTGCCGATATCTTTGGACTGGACAGTATTATGTTCTTTAAATGCTACAAGAAGTTAAATGTACATAAAATGAACTAGGAAAATATAAACACACTTAAAATAACCGAAAATTACCCCGGTCATCCCAGAAATCTCTGCCAAACCAGTTATTATTTTATTTAACGGCCATTAATAACAGAAAGAAAATTACCAAATGCGTTAGACTTTTTAGAGGAGTTAGCAAATATGTATTGGACATTCGTAAGTTTTAAAGAAAATTCGCCAGACTCGGTAATGTAGGGACGACGGCCGTTTTTCCAAATTTTCGGCATTTTTAGGCTCGATTATTCTTTGATAGCCGATATATATTTCAACTAGTAAAAAACCCGCCTCGGATGAAACTCATCGGCTATGTTTCTGCCACTGCACAAAGTTCAGTTGTAAGGAGATAACTTGTATGGGGTTTAGTTGTAAGGGGTTCAGTTGTAAGGGTTTTAGTTGAAAGGGGTTTAGTTGCAAAGGGGTTCAACAAAGGGGGGGGGGTATATAAAGTTCGAACCGTTGATGGAGTGTACTCTATGACCGTGTTTGTATAGTATTGGTATATGTATCGTACGCGTTAACCACACCTTTAGATCGTTCTGCCACACCTTAAGAACAGCAAGATGTATAAATTGCTTTGGCTACACCCATCCAGAGGGACTTTGCAAAAATCACGGGCAATCGTCAGATTGCATTACGATTATGTACGAGGGCGTCCTCACACAGAATACAGTTCGAATACCGACACCTCGCAGTAAATCTGGTAGATCCACTTGGTTTAGACAATGTCCACTAAGTGCCCGAAAACACAGCCGACTAGCTAGAGACCAATGTAATCATTTGACTGTCAAGCGACTGACGCACTAATTCACAACGCTATTTGGTAAAAAAAATTACTAAAAATACTTACTTCTACTTTTCCGTTACATTCGTCTTTTTCACCAAATGTGTAATCAAATACATAAGATGGACCAGTGTCGTATGTGGTAGTTCCCAAACACGTTAAATTTGGTGTTGCTGCTCTTAACTGCGCTTTTGTCATATTTGAAGGCGTACCAATAAACAAATCACCCAACTTAACTCCATAGTAATTGAGAACACATTTATCAAGTCTGAATGGTGATAAAGTGTTAAAGGGCTAGGGCAGGTATATGCCTATAGGTTTTGAATTAACCAACCAACCAACGCACTATCAAAGCTATTTTGCAATATGTCTCTATGCCAGTTAATAGATTAAGCACCTTACAAGGTATATATTTTCGGCAATGTACAACTTACTCAAGCCTTATTGACGAATTGTAGCAATCTAGTCTTTTGACTATAGCTTGTTCATCGGTTCCACTTACTGTAGCATGCGGATTACATGTACAGCCTGTCGTGTTGCTGCATGTCGTTTGTAAACTGCATGAGGCTGATGTGACAGATGTGGAACAGTTTTTCAATGTTTCTGTCAGTAATGGCACATTTTTGCATTTGACTGACTCTATACACTAAAACAAAGGTAAAATTAAAGTTCATACCCAAACTTGAGCTGCAGTTGTATTGACAAACTCTCGTACAATTTGAATCCCATGTCATTTGTTTTTCGAATCCATTTTTTTCTGCCCCATTGCACTGGACGTAGATTTCTAAAAAATGTTAAAAATTATACTACAATTAGATACGCTTTATTTGTCAGATATCCATTCTCACAGTCGGGTTGCTGAAGCTACTTTTATGTATCGTTTGGTGAAATTACAGTGTTATCATTGACATATGATACAGAGAGGCTTAATTTAGCCAAGTTGGACCAGACGTGACACTTGCCTAGTCACCCCTGTCCTGAACCACAAGACCTTGTAATAATAAAGAAATTTACGCAGATTAGCCGAGTTAGCACCGCGGTACGCATAAATAGTCTTTACGTGAATACATATAAATATTAAATTATAATACCCTCAATTTGTATATTAATTAATTAATATTTGCATAGATTTATAAATAACCTGATCCTGCAGAGTACTGGCTCCCAACGAAACACACCAACAGCATTAAAGAAAAAGGAAAGTGATGCATTTTCATAAACATGTAATAGTTAATGCATATGCCTACGTTTAAATAACAACACTTCCAGGTCTGTAAACGAATATACACTTCATGCACAAAAGTTAACAAAACCAGGCTAGATATCCGATACGTTAGCACCCTTCCGGTTCAGTCATTGCTTTCGATATGTATTTTACATAGGTTTTAACAATAATCCGAGTTGGTTTCGAACTGATGACGCTTTAATATCTTTCGCAGTTGCGGTAGATTTACGATCATTTCTCTACATATGTTTTAAATTAAAGCATCTAGTTAAACGCTATATTAAAAAGAGGCCTAAAACATCCCGATTTAGTTTTTTAAGGGTTCTGGAAATTCTCCTGGGTTTAGTACATAATTTTTTTGTTTCTGCATATCTAGGTCATGTTATCTAACAATAAAAATTCAATCCAATTCGATCGCTCCATTCTATAGATGTCAGGGCGATAAGGCATACCTTTCACAATCATAAGTTAGGAAAAATCATATTTTTTAGGGTATTTTCCCTGTTATTTTATTTTTTTAATTGGCACAGCCGAGACTTCAATATTCCACCAATTCTAAATAACATTGGAGCAGCCATTCTAACGCCACTATTTTCGAGGCGATAGCCACTTTTTCAGGGTCGACGCGCCCCCATTTGCAAGGCAACACGCCATTTTTTAGAAGCGACACACCATTTTTTTCGAGGCGACATGCCATCTTTTTAGAGGCGACATGCCAAATATACCACAAAGTGGAATGTCTGGGAAAACTAAAAGGAGGGAAATAAGCAAAAGGGGAAACTGCATACTAGCATTACGATTAGGGCATTACAGTTAGATTTAAACAAAATTAGTTTTAATAGTTTTAGTTTCCCTTATTTTCTCTCCCTTATTTTAGAATTGCATCCAATAAAGTGTGATGTGCTTCTAAAAAAGTTGCATGCCGCCTCTAAAAAAGGCGTGTCGCCTTTAAAATTTGTTTGTCCTTTCTAAAAAATGTGGCGTGGCGCCTCGGAAATAATGGCGCTTCGCAAGTGTTTGTGAAGGTTTTATCGTACTACAAAGTGTATCATTGGCGGTTGTATTGAGTAAAATGGCGTGTCGCCCCTGGAAAAAGTAAACTGTCGCCTTAAAAAAGTGCGTCTCGCACTTGAAAAAGTGGCGTGTCGTATGTTTTAATTTTTGGTCAACAGCCCGTCTAATTTTTACTGATACCTAAGACGCATTATTATGCAAATTTTCTCTAATAAAATAATGTGTCTATGGTACGATACTTTTATTAGTATTGCAGTTGAGTAGTATCCACCTATCGCGATTATGGATATATCGATGGAACCGTAGAGTTGTTAGATTTCAGATATCATGCTTTAATTTCTTAGAAAACAGTATTTTATTGTAGAGTTGCAATATAGGGTGTGTTTTTGTATATTTTAGGGTACGAGAAGTGTTAAACTATTTTTTTTACTTTTCAGCACCACGCTCGCGACAGACCAGTCGGCATGCCATGGTAATAACAGGTTATCTAATCAGGTTGCGAGTTTTTATTTGCAAAATACAATAATACTAAATGCAACTAACTGACCTCAATATAAGACCAAGAGCTAGCCCAACAGCCGACAAATAACGATCTGAAACGATGAGCCTGAGCAAGACTCGATTCCAGGTGACTTCCTTATACAGAAAAGCAAAAGACTAGATGCAACATCACATTATTGTATAAAATGTTAAAAGTCAAATGTTGCGAAGCCATGCTGCAAAGAAGTTGGTGATTGGTCGGTCAGAGCCTCAAGGCAAACCGCCATAGGTGTGTCGCTACTGCAGGAAAATATGTAAGGTTGCAATTAAAATAAGACTAAGCATAAACGACTACAAAGTTTAAATAAGCGTTGAACAAACTATAAGCCTAAGATACGTTTATACCGGCCTCGGATCCACAAGCGTCATATACTATACGTGTATCGAAAGCATAGTGAGGGTTATAAACCGGATCTTTTATAGAAAATTGTAATTAAGAATAAATATAAACATTATTTTTAAACTTAACAATAAATGTTGCTTAGGCGTGAAATTAGAATGTAAACTTCAGTTATTCTGTGGTGATTACTTAGTATATCTGTAGCGACCCACCAATTCCAGGCCTGTCGTCATATGCTATCACAGTCCCAGAACATAAAACAAGCGACCACTCTCGGACAGTTCTCATCGTTTACTAAAGAATTTCAAAATCGAACAAAGTCAAGACAAAAAAGTCAGAACAGATACGCGAAAGGTTTACACATAAAAGAAACTAAAAAAGGCAACAATAGGTTAAAAAAACAAAACGCTACATTTTCCGTTTTCTACATCGTAAATTGAAGATTGTAGATCGCTAGATAAGGTAACAATGTTCTGTCGATCTTTCATGTAACTTACCACTTTGGTCGTAAGCGCACTTATCGCGATGCAAAACCATTTAATAAATATCATTTAAAATGGTCTTGTTTGTAATGATATAATTTGGTGTTTGCTCGCTCTCTCCGTTGTGCCATGCTGTGTGTATATTTTTATGTAGTTCTTGAGATGGAAAAGAATTAAGATTTGCACCGACAAAAAAGGGAATTTAATACATATCAGCACACTAAGAAAAGCATGAACTACACCACTAAAATTTTGATATCATATTCGCAAAAACTATTGTTCTTTCGCCTATAGGTTTGGCGGCCGCGTCCGCTATATTTATTAAATTATATCCGTTTTTTCAATGACGTGTTTTAACGACTGTTCGTTTTGCCGTCTTTTCATGTTCCCCCGTAGTTACTTTTTTCGCTTGCCATTTTAAAATACTGGGGCAAAAAATGAATAAACTAAACTAAAACTGCATTTTATTTCATTTAATCGTCGCAGGCTTTGTTCGTTCTGTAATTACCTTATGACGTCATTGACACTTATCACCTCGTCACGTCATTGACACTTGAAGCAGTTGTTTTCATCTACGTCATTATTGCTTTATAAAGCGTTGTGCCATTACACACAAACACACATACATAGAAACAAAAATTAATAAAGAATATGTCGTACCGACATAATTGGCTGCTGGCGACGTCATTATCAAAATTTAAAGAAACAAAGAAATCGCTAAGTGACGGTTGTCTAAATTCACGATACGATTAACGCGACCGGGGAATACTTCCAAATCTAACGCGCAAGGATTTTATATTGTATCGAGCGCAAACATCATCTATTGTGGGTGTTTTAGATATTCTGCATCGCATTTTTTCCTTGTTGCCAAATCGCATATAAATTACCTCATTTCATCAGAGAGAGACACCGACACAAGATGTTTAGACTTACAGCACTGTGATTCCAAATTCACAATCTGTATAGCCTAACCTCCTGTGGTAACTAGGGTCGGTACGCTTGACGTACACTACAGCCCGTCCTTACTTATAAAACTACGTAGCCGGTATTGCTTATGCATTATTTTACTTGTACCGTTGCGCTTATCGGAATCAAATATTAATAATAAAGCTAAAACCTCTACCCATCTACCTCGTAAAGTCTAATTAATTATTTAGTACAATAAGCAGCCGCTACAAATACGAGTACGAGTTTTCCGGTTCTATTTAGTGGAGGTTTCGCTGTCAGTCTAGTTTAAGGTCAACATCATGTGGGTACTTATGGAGTCGGAGCGGAGATTTATGTACCAGATATAGACGGCACCGGATCCTGGGACTTGGTCCCGGCCAAATGGATTCGTTGACATACCCTTGGCCCAACATCACTACCTATATCACTATTACCTAAAAATCAAAGCGTGCGCAATGAATGCAAAAGTTCCAATGTGTTATAGTAACCCATATGCCTTGATATAATTCTATCGTTATGTGCTCAAGGACTTATTAAATCCTTCTCATTTGAGTCCGTGAACTCGGGTTGGGAAACACTGATATAAACGAATGAAAAAGCTTGATCAATCCTTGCACTTTTTCTTTTCTCTCGTTTGTCTGTTTTTCTCTTTTCTCTCGTTTATCGGATCTTTGGAAGTTTGGAACACCATACAAACGACACGACATTTTTTCAAATGTTGGATGGACTGTTGATACATTTTGTGGTTTGTATATGGATGAATTGAAAGCAGCAGTTAAACTTCAGGTATGATGGCACACTATGTATTTTTACTTTATCCCACTCTATGTAAATTTCTCTTACGTCTTACCCCTTACGATTAAAGGTAGGCACTGTTGTTTGATCATAATAGGGTGGCCATCGCCTCAACACGTCGTGTGACTGATTTTATATTGTTTTTAAGAATTATAGCAAATTCACAAATCATTGCTCACCAATTCCGTTTTCAGACATAATTGACCCATCACGCAATACTGTGTTGCGTTGCAATTGTTTGTGTATTTATTTGCTTATGCCATAACATGGTTTAACAAATTGGCTAAAAAAAATACCGGTACCTTAACTAGTAGGAAAAATGTGCAATATAAAGCTGTCTTTATAATTTATTACATATAATCAATATTAAAAAACCTTTTGTTCAGTATTTGCATTGCGAGATAATGGGATTAGGGTGTGGAAGCTGATCAGTGATTCCCTTAAACATGCCTCCTATTCCTTGTTTTGTAAACAACTTAAAGTGCAATTAATGAGTAACTATATTTAGGTTTAGTATGCGGTACCGTACATCATACACTCAGTTAATATGTGGTTATTTATTCGGAGTATTCTTTACTAAAATTAATATTTGCATTTAATAAATATATATAAAATTTACGATTTTATTTGACGACCATTTTAAGAATCAAGCGGTAACAAACATTTTAATTTTCAGTAGTTTGGCATAGATCGTTGGATCCTCCTGTTGCAACTCGGGTGTGATTGTTTTGCTCAAAATATTTGGATAGTGATTTAATTTGATCCGCAAAATTCTTCACCAGACAACACATTTTTGTCGCTCAGGTTAAAAAAAACATTTGTTTTCGAGGAATAGGCCTAGTTCCCAAAGGCCCTGTTGGTCGCATTGTTAAGTCGGATTTTGATTAATTTCGTGGGTTTATGTAAGAACATTTCAAATTTATTTTCATGTTGGATGCTTTGTAACATTATGACTGTTTTGCTGTCAACCTTTGAATACAATTCATTGAAGTCTTAAGATCCATGTGAAAATATATTCACTGTCATCTAATGATTGAAGTAGAGTCAGAATGGTGTAGACAATTTAGGAGAGAACCCCATGTTACTAACCAGCCTGAGCATTGCCCACACCTGCACCCCAAAGTTACACAGGTTGAGGCAAAAGTCCCAAAGTCCACTTTCATCTATAACTAGAGAGTGTCAACCACGTGTTTAACCAAAACTATTTATAAAACACATGTTGTATGCCATATATATTCAGGCTACACGGTCCCTAACCACAATTTGTATTTAAACGCATGGGTCCCATACTTATCAAACCAAACCTCTTTTCCATGTGTAGTTAAAAAAAGAATGATCTGTAGTGATATAAAGCTAAATTCCCAAAATAGCCCGATTGAGTTTTTTATGGTTTCAGGGAATTCCCCTGGGTTTAGTACACAGAGTGGCTAACTGGCACAGTGGCTAACGGTCCAACATTTCACCAAATCTGATTAAAATAAGAGCGTTATTTTTTTTCAAGCGCTATTTTTTTGAAAAAAATACTGCTTTGGTTTTTAACGTCTCAGGGAAATTCCCCTAAATTTATCACGCAAAATTTGGGTTTTTGCATATCTAGACCATGTTGTCCAATCAAGTTTCATTGCGATTTCATTAACCCTTCTGGTAGATGTTGGGGCGACATTACATGCCTGTCAAGCGTTGGACGAAAAAAAAACGGACAAAAACAATATGTGTCCCATTTTTTCAAATGGGACCTATAAATATATATGCCTATTACATAGGCAGAGCCTCTACTCTCTGAACCATATGTACACACATTCCTGTATATGTCAAATATGTAAAACAATATCTGAAAGTGGGGTAAAAAGTAACCCGTAGATGACACCCAGAAATAATTACAGCATTTTTTATGATCAACTATTGGGTATTGTTAAATGGTGTACTTTTATTTTGACAATCTATTGAAATAATTATTTCTAATATTTCTTGGATGTAAAATGTAGCATGTTTACAAATAAAACTAAATAAAAACTGCTTTTTAATGTTTTTACCTTACAACACTTCTATCCAAATAAATTATTGAGATAGGTCAGGCATCAGGTAGTTAAAAATTATCGACGCACCAAACTAGATAACTTTTAGTTTTTGGTGCCTTCCTGTTTTGCTGTAGTATCTTGCCACAGTATTTTTTGTTAATTGTTGGATTTTTAGTTAATGCCATAATATATATATATATATATATTATATATATATATATATATACACGACATGTATTTTCAAATTGTTGGTGCTAAACGCTCCAGCGAGAGAAATAAGAATTGTATTGTATTGTATAGAATAATAATTTACTTAAAACAACATTTGCAATTATAATTTTATTCCATTGAAATTAGGTATTAGCAACTGTGGAAAACACCACATTGTTAAAAGTTTCCGATTAAATAATAAACACTTTTAAAAATTTTGTATTTTATCTTTATGTTATAATGGAAGATAAAACTAAGCCAAGAATTAGATCAATGTTAATAGTATTATTATTTATTGTATTGAGTAATCATAATAATCTGATTTAAACACTAAAATACAACAACATATAATTGATAATGTAGTATGTACGCCCTTAATAGTTGCAATATAAAGTACGCCCTTAATAGTTGCAATATAAAACTTAGGTTAACTGTTTACAAAATAATTAAAACAAAATCGACAAAAAGATAAAAATACAGTTTAAATTTTTCCTAAGTACAAAAACTATTAGACAATCTACATTCCAATTTTCATATCATTTGGGCATACCAATAATTATTTCGTTTGTCAGTGCACCTCAAATTTTTTAAAGTCAAGCAGAATTTTCTTTGCATATTAAGTGGTTTTCAATAAAATTTACATAATATATTCTTTATTGGAGATAAATTCCAGGTATGGCTTGTTTAAAAGAGGAGTAAATTATCTTTCCAAACATACTAAATATTAAATCATAGCATAAACTTTTGAAAAACTGTGCGAATTTGAAAATGACTAAAAAATGAAAAAACACTGCAGTACAGCATGTTTGAATTAATGCATTTAGCCGGTAGTGAAAGAGTTAATAATTTGTTATTTCATTCTTTTTGTACATATGTATTTTTAGTGTGAAACAGTCAAACAGAAGATCTTTTAGGTAACATACTTTTGTTTTGATGTAATAATGCATTTGTTAATACATAAAATGTATGTTATTAAACATAATTAAAATATAAATTTTTGGTATCATAGCTTAGTAGAACTTTGATAATTGTCACCATCACGATAACCAGTTCCCAACAGCGGTTACAATTTTATGCGTATTTATCCTGTAATCAGTGGCCTGCATCAGTAGTGTAATTTGTTAAACAAAAACTATTAAAATTTAAAATACAATATATTATTTCATCTGACTGTGGACCGTTGATATCTTGCCCACAGTCTGGTTTTGCGCAGCTATTGTGGTATTTTGTGTATGATTGATCTTCAGTGCAACCCCTTAAAAGTGCTTTGCCCAAGGACACAACCTACTAGCTAGCACTAGTCTCTAACCTATGGCTGCGAATAAACGGTTAATTTAAAAAAATGGTTAAGTGATGTAAAAATAATCGGTTAACCGTTAACCGATTTTCTTTAAACTACCATCAAATCGGCACCGTTTTTGGCAATAAAAGTTCAGGCTGCCGTAAAGGGCAGCAAAGAAATAACACACGTGATTACCGGCATTATCGGGTCTTATTTATGTGTTACTTTATAGTTTTTAAACGTCACCTTAAGACACATAGTATAACTTTGATTGTAATGTGTAATATTGAGTTAAAAATCAAACAATCAGCGTCTGAATGGTGGCTTATATTAGGTTGACAATCAAACAATCGACGTGTGAATGGTGCGTATATTACGTTGACAATCAAACAATCGACGTGTGAATGGTTGCTTATATTACGTAATAATGAAACAATCAACGTGTGAATGGAGTTATGTATATTTGAAGATTATTAAAACCCAATTACGCCCAATTAAATGTGGGCGGTAAAGTAACGTTAAAAAACGGTTAAACGGTTAAAATTTGACGTGCGGTTAACCGTTAATTTTTCGCAGCCCTACTCTAACCCTCAACATTTCAGCTAAAAGGCATTGTATGAACACACCTAGGTATTCAGTCAGATTTACCAAACAGTATGATCCATTTTTTATAAGTTTGATATAAAAATTTCATTTTAATTAACCTCAGAGCCTATGGAGAGGGTACAACACGAGAAAACAGCTGGCACAAATCTACCAATTATATCAACAAGTTTTGCATGAAATTGACGGAGAAACAAACCGCCACAATGCATTGTTTTGCCCAGTAATTTCGAAGTTAAGATCCCCACGAAATTGTGTATTACGAAGACCTATGCTGGGGCAAAGTGATTTGCCAGATCATGAACAAACACCACATGCATTTGTTCAAGGTGAAAATTTGTATCGGTACTTCAGTAGATTTTAAAGATTTTACCTAAGCAATTTGTTTTACAAAAAAATGGTTTTAAACTGTTTTTTTACTTTACATTTCTTGTGTCAAATAAAAATAAACGGTACGACAATAATTTTTAGTAAATCTGGCATTGTTTAAACTCTTGGAATACTATGTGCTTAACTCCCAAGAATTTCACTACTGAATAAAATATTATCATGGAATAGACAAATGGAGAATGTTTACAACACAAATCTGTGCTACACTGAATAGTACCAATGTTTTTGACCTTTATGATAAACAGTCTTTAAAAAAACTTGTTTTCTTAAAAAAACAAATTTGTTTTATTAAAAAATATTTTAAAAACTTCCCAGGCAGATACCAAAGTACAGTAATCAGAACATGCACAAAAGAAAGTCTTGACCCAATGGAAATTAATTCTACCAGAGAAGAAGCTTCTAATATACCATCTAAAGGTATCCTCAAACACCAGCTTTCTGGGTCAGAAATAAATAAATCTTTGTTAAACAAAAAAAGAGACATCACATTTGAACTGTTATGGACCCAACAAGCAATTGAAAGCAGAATTCATTATTTAAACTTAAAGCAAAATATGTAACCAGACAAACGTATCAACCAAGCGGCTAGTTATTATTCTTGTTGCATTATTTTCCATGTATGTTTTACTTAAAAGAACACAAACGACTTAACCAGATTCCATCTTCCAATTGCTTAAACTTGATACATAACAAAGGACAGTAGCTTACTGAAAAGTGGTGGAGATAAATAAAGATAAAATGTTCATATTTTAGCTTGGTGAATGTAAAATCAAGAAGGTGTATAACAAATTAATATAGCTATCTCTATGCGTGGTTGGAAGTGATTTGCAAACAACAATGTTGGTGATAATGCAATCTTTGTACGGTTGGAAACAAAATATGCTAGGCTTCACGTCAATGTTTTTGTTTGGCCGCAAAGTTTTGTAATAGTGGAGCAGAATTTTTAAAATTAAGGTGTTGATTGTGCATTTCCTAAATGTTTTGTTGGTAAAAAGTCCCGGAAGTACAAAGGAATACAAGCTTAAAAATTTTAAGTAAAACTTTATTGAGGGTGTTGGTTTTAGGTTACAGATCCAAGCTTTAATTTAAAATTTTGAAAAAATCTAAAAGGGGAATTTGTGGAGAATCAGGTTCTTTTGTGGTTGTTTTGCGTGCTTATAGCTATATCACTGAACCTGACCCGAGTACTCCAACTAATTAAACTGCGAATTGACTCCGTCTCGGAAGGTATCCTAATTGTATCTTATAAGCTGATACAGTAAAACACATGCACTTCAACTGGTTGCCTGAACATGCTCGGAACCGCGCCCGAGCAGGCGATTTATTTTTAGTCCTTATTCCAAAACGCGTTTTCGATAATAATTCATGCAAAGACACAAAACATCAGCTTGCAAAACGTATGGCATGAGGATTATATCCCGTTGGCACGCACAGGAAGTGAGGCACAAAGGTTTTCAGAACTGGCGCACACAGCTGTGCAGCATGCAATAACGGCTTACTTAAACAATTTCACAAAACTTAATATAATGTGCAAAAATATTACACAAGCCGCGAATATCGCTACAAACTGAAGTCGATTCTACGAATATCTTAATAAATGGAAAAAATACGCTGATTTCAAAAATCAAATCAGTTTCTTTCAATCTTTTTTTGTTAAAGAGGTATGAGCAAATATGCATTTCATTTTATGTTAGTGGATTTCCCGTATTACGTCATTGACGTTGTTAAGATTTCGTGCCTATATGCATTGTATACAATCATGTGCCAGTTTAGAGGTGAATTAGTAACAGAAGCGCCTTCAGGAGCGTTGTATTTTCGTTTTTTATGGAGACTTAGCATAACACTTGTCATATAGTCTAACTGAACCAATGTACGCGCGTGATTCATAGCGAAGGCCAAATCATCGTCATCCAGGTTATATAAGTCTTGGCATGTATTTATTACTTAAAAACTGTACAAGGCTAACATTACATGCGCCCGTTACCCGCCAAAGGGTACCAGAAAAAGTATAGCGATGAAAGCGATTCATCGCGCCAATTGTGAATGCTCTGAGCGATGATTTGACGCCCGCCATCGCTTTCACTTTATCGCCGTCGCCCGCATCGCTCTATGTGTGCATCGGCCTTGAGGCTATGTGATCCCTAGACCCGAAAATGTCAATGAGTGTTTTACGATTGTAGGGAATTACCCCAGTGGTAAAACACTAAATTTTGTATTTTTGAAAATCTCGATTATGTTTCGGTTTATATCTAAAGTTTTTATTCTGATTTGACAACTCTCTCTAGACGATTTCGAACGGACAACACACCAATAACCGATAATTATCCGGCCTGTTAGTCTGGCGGTTAAGTGCGTCGACTTTGCAGATGCGAAACTGGTCGTTAGCTAGAAGGTTGTGTCCCTGGGCAAGCGAATTAATAGTGTTGCGGGTGTAGCAACGTTCCGCCGGATCCTTATGATCTGACAGCTGTCGATAAGTGATCACGTTCTTTAATGCACCTGATCTCAGTTTGCAGCCAGTAAACTTTTATTTACAATTTCACAGATTTAGGTTTCAGGTGATTAAAAGTGTTTCGTTTGATCACTATAAAATAAATATTAACCGGTTATTGCAGAGGATTACATACACGAATTACACAACATCTATACACCAAGAACAAGCGACTAATTACAACAAATAGTACGTAAGCAATACAATGCACGACAATAAGGACAACGGGTTTATATACCCTGTAGAGCGAAGAAATGTGGGCGATACGGTCGTCGATCATGCAGGGTTAATGGACGCAAAATTATCACGTAGCGTGTAATCAGGTCAGTCTGATACCAATATAAATGAAAAGAGTTTAAACGAGTTTCGCTGCAACATTGTAATTTAATGATCACGCAGCGTGTGATCGGGTCAGTTCTATAACATTATAAATCGAAGAAGTTCAAACGAGTTCGCTGCCACATTCTACAAATAGGTTCTACGAAATTGAAGGAACGTGTCCATCATACACAACACACTGCAATATCTCCGGTAACCCGACGGTGGGCGCGAGGTAATCTGACAATTGCCCCTGTGTTAACCCCCTTGGTTTTTCCATTCATGGGGATAAACATAAATATCCTATCCTAATTAGCTTAAAACGTATATTGTTTTAGTTTAATATGTTAATTTGTAAAGAGAAGTTTAGTTTTACTTCAAGGTGAACGTGCTCAAAAGTTTTTTTTATTAGACCAAGGTTAGAAGGCATGATGGGCAAAAGTTATGTCACTCAACTGTGAGTGATTTAACGCCACCCAGAGGCGCATTTAAGGGGGGGAGTATGGTGTCATATAGGCCTATGCCTACCAGTGCTAAAAATGAGGGCGAATATACCTTACTGCCAAGTAAGCTGTGTACGGTTGTCAGCAGCAGTAGTGTTACACTTTTGGGCAGGATCTCGATAACCTGTAGTCAGCAGCTCTCATCGATATATATAAAATGCTTGTATTAACGTAAGCAGCATAAAATCACAAGTCAACCAAAACACAATGCAGTGGTCACATATAAAAGCAAATGGGCGGTAAAGTCTAACGGTTTTAGCGGGAAGTATACAGATAAGGCGACAGGTAATTAGCAATCAACGCACGCACCAAAATCACGCATTAAGATAACATGGTAACAGTAGTATCTCAAATAAAGGCTTTAAATTTTCTTTAAATAAAAAAGGGGTTCTTTTGCAAAAATGCGTCATACTTCCTCCGTGGGAAGATCACCTCCAGACGGCATTTTACATGGAACGTACGAGCCGAGTGAATCAATTACGTTTGCGAATCAAACAACATAAAGGCAATGTTTCCCAGCAAGCAAATTCAGCTTACGAAAAACAGCAATTGCTTCTGATCCTACCGGAGCAAGTATAGCGAAACAGAGCGGAAGAGTTATTGAGGCCAAATATCAATGCCAAGAAGACCTGGCCAATTAATTGATTGAGTGAATGTGCCCGCTTATACCCCTTATATACATAGTGCGAAATAGAAGTGTTTTCTACGAGGCGCCGTTTGTAAAAAAAAACAATTTTTTAAGCGATTTTTTGACGATTTAGCTAAATCGGCAATTTTTCTGCTTGTGTTCTATTTTTGATTGTAATTTTAAATATATGTGACGTATTTGTTAAGTTTTATCACGTTGTAAATTTTTTGCCTTTTTCACTTGCGTTGTGGTGTACATGCAAAAAACAACAAATTGCCTACTTTTCGGAATGTCCATTAAATATGACTACATCCCATTCGAAAAAGGCATTATTTGCGATTTCTATAATGTCACAAGATACAACATTGACTGTTTGGAGACTATATCACGTGACCGAATAGCAAACAATCGATTTTTGGCCACACTTAATCTTGTACGCCACAGCATTGCTGAAATAGAATGTTGATGTACATAGCGTAACCATATGATAGGGCATTTACGAAGACTAACGTCCACTGCGGTCGTTATATTATCCTTTAGGGCTTCAGGACACGATGGAAACGAGTCGATAGAAAGCCGTATAACCACTTCGTCAGCAGCAATGCTAGCGAACCGATTTTTTATGAGATATACGACGAATGTTCTGTTGGATTGTAATCTTACTTTATCAAACCTGCCGCAGCTTCGGTTAATCAATTTCGTTTTGCATTATAATTGGGATTAGGATTAAATCTTGTTTGTAGAACCGAATTTTACTTTCTTAAATTTATCGACCGGCGATTGGGTACGATATGTATATCAACCTTTTTTAGTGATCCGGTGTATGTGATTAAGTGCATACACAGTTTCCTGAACTAAAGTACTATCAGTACGAAATCGTCTGAAATATGTCGTCCTCTTGAACAGTTCTGTGTACACTACAGAAAAGGTATCCATTAATTACAGGTTAAGTTTAGTTTGTTTTTACATTAAAGAAAATTAGCATAGGTATATAAAAATGAAAGCAGAAAAAACTGTAATAATTAAATCATCTTGTAAATACACACGGCATACAATACAATTAGGGGTGCACAATATAGGATATTTAGGTATTCTAGTATATTCTAGAATAATATATTTCGAAATCTATTTTAGAATGTTTTACCATGTATTTAAATTTGCTATGATGTGCATAAATTTTCTAATTTAAAGTGAATTAGCCATATGCTTTTAAACTGTGATGAGAGCAATTTACGTAGTCAAACAATATTTTACCATTACAAATTTTTTAATCTTATGTAACATCTCTAAACACTAGGGCTGTGCAAATTCATTAAAAATCTTAACGGTTAACCGATCCAAAAATAAATCGGTTAACCGATTAAATCGGCATTTTTTTCTACTCGATGTAACGATGCAAGCCGACCTCACGGCGTTATAAAAAACAACCTGCTTATAGCGTGTATTGTTATCTTGCGCTGCCGCAAGGCCGGTGTCTTCACAAGATAAGGCCACTTTCCGTCATCTTGCGTTTATCTTATATTCTTATCGTACGTCGCACTAGTCAAAACATCGGTGGCCCGCACGAACTGGCCGCTTAATTCGACATAATATTAAGTGTATAATGGGAACTAAAGTTTTACAATTAGAACTTTGCCTATTGTTTGACTTTACTTTTTTCAATTAATACACATGGCCATAACATTGTATACTAGGGCTGTGCAAGAACCTAGATTTTTATAAAGGTTAACCGATCAAAGAAAAGAACATAGGAAAAACGCTCACGACAGTGCGTCAGAGGTCCTGTATTAAATCTAGGTCAACGTAACCCTAGGTCTAACCGCCGATCAAACCAATAAACACCGCGATAATTCGTTAGAAAAGCGGCGCTGCGGTTAGCAACGCCAAGACCTTTAAAATCATACCAAGTCGATACGACCGTTACTCGTACCATTACTTAGGCCTACTGCAAGTCAACTGCAAGGTCTTTAAAAATTAACAACCACCATATAACTTATTTTGTTATCATGCGCTGTTGTAGGCTGAAAAACGAACACAGTCGGTTAACCATTTATTGACTTCATTGACAGTTAACTGACGTCCACGTTAACTTATAATAAATTTAAAAAAAAAGTATAATAAATTAAAAAAACGTGCACAAGTGGGGTGCTTTTTTAGCTTTATATTCACGGCGTTCATTGTACAAACATTCATTAGACATGGAAAAGCACTTTTCATGCATTACTATTTGTCTATATATCGCAGAACCTTTGAATATAAAAGGTTGTCATTACAAATATAGTGTTGTTAAAATCTCCGAGCGCGAAATTATTGCGTGGCGCGGCGAACACGCAGAAAGAAAAACACTTTTAAAGGGTATGGGACTAATAATAAGATAATGTTGTTGTTATGCTATGATGCAAGTTTTTTTTTCGACCTCCCACTTTAAAAAATGTTCGGACGCTTTCGCACGATAGATGCACTTTCGGTATGGAGAAGCGCATTACGGGTATTACATACGAATGAAGAAGCCATTTTACAATTTTGAGATTACGAATTTACTTCAATGACGATTCACCAAAAGTTTCTTATCATAGTTATCCACTGTCGCACGCTTGCTGAAACGATACGCTGACGTCTGCATAAGTGGCATCACGCGTGTTCTTGCGAGATGGATCGCAGCCGTGATTTTACGTTTATAATTTCAAATCCTAACTATTCTTATTAAATTGCTTGTAAAGATTCGAATCCATAGAGATTCTTCGAATCCCTAGAGAAATTATATATTGTGCATCCCTAAATACAATACAACAATACCATTTTTATTTTTGTTTCTTTCGCTGCAGCGTTTACCACCAACAATTTGAAAACACATGTCATATATAAATATATATATATACCAAAACATAACTTAACCTGGGGTGCCTCTAAATACTACAGGAGTGCTTGGATCACTTAGATTGCTATAAAAAGTAGTTCTTACCCTGTCCCAAACACTAATGTCAACCCCAGAACTAACTTTAACCCCAACCCTAACATTAATATCATGGCTTTTGTAATTACGAAGTATAGTAAGCGCTCTATGCAATCCAAGCAGTCCAAGCGATCCTGTAGTATTTAGAGGTACCGCTTAACCTGTACTGAATCTGTCCTGCCGAATAATAAAATAAATTGAATTAATATTAAAGTAAAATGCAGTCTCTACACATACCTCGGCAACTAACTGGTCACTATGGAAAATACCGGAGGTATCATACCTACTTTACTCTTTTCAGAGAGTTCTAGTTCATACCTATAAAGCAGGTTTAAATTTAAGTGTTTGTTGTACAATCTTTTTAAGATGGGCAGTTTGTTTCGCAGTGAAGAAATGTGCCTGGCACAGTTGTATCTTCAAAGTGAAGCTGCGTTTGCCTGTGTCAGTGAACTTGGAGAGTTGGGATTGGCTCAGTTTAGAGATGTAAGTAAAATAAGTCTTATAAATTTCAAATTTGTTGTCATATTCTACTAAATTTCTCAATTTTATAATTTCAGTTAAATCCGGATGTAAACGCTTTCCAGCGGAAGTTTGTCAACGAAGTCCGAAGATGTGACGAGATGGAAAGGAAATTGCGTATGTGTTTTAGCTCAAATTTAATTTTTTTTATCATGTTATTGTCTTTATTTACAAAACCAGGTTTTCTCGAACGAGAATTAAAGAGAGATGATATTCCAATCACTGATAACGGAGAAAACCCACTTGCCCCACTTCCACGGGAAATGATTGATTTAGAGGTGCGAATTTTATTTGTTTGATAAGTTATAATTTGTAGGCAGTGGTGATCCTAAAAATGTTTAAAGGGTGCAGCTTAGTTATAAATCCAGCAAGTCCCCCCAACATATTTTGTGTAGAATCGCAAAAAAATATTTTGGGTTTATTAAAATGGCTGTCTGTTTCAGGTTGGATATTTAATATTTTTTTATAATCATAAAGCATAGGTGGAAGATAGATTTTACAAAGGTTCACTAAAGTTCTGTGACAACAAAACTAAGCCAACATACAATGTAAGACATATAACCATATCAACCGTACTGTAAAATCCATAATCCGAATAGGACTATTTTTAAAGTTGAAATCTAAACTAAATGCTACCAATCGAAATTATTTACCAATATTTCTTCAATATAAATCGTAAGGTTGGCTATCGATTAAAGACAGAATATGAAAAAAATATTTCCATAGTTCACACATGTCGTGCAAGTAAAATTTCTTTGTTTAATAATCTACTGATTTAATGTTGATTGCCAGATTTATTGATCGTTTTCGCGCATTGGCTATGTTAAATTGCCTTAGAATGCAGTTTCAGAACCTCTCAAACCAATCTAAACATATCGTAAGTTATTGCGTGTAAGATGGGACGAATATCGACGAAACGAAGCCTTTGAAATGAGTAATCTTACTTGTTAAAACACCATATAACCTTATTATAAAGGGATGTGTTGCATCTCTGCCAATCATAAATAAAGGAATCGTTGTATATTAACACATAATAGCTATTGTTGAGTTGAGTTGTGATAGAAATGCTTATTATGCGTCAATAATGCAAAGTAAAGGCAAGGTAAATAAATGTACGGTAATAGTAATGTGATTGTTAAATGTTATGTTAAAGGCAAACGATGTTATATTAATGTGTTGATGATTTATTATTAAAAGTGCGCGAAATCAGTAACGGTAATTTATATTTTCGCGATTTTGTTAAATTTTGTAATTCGCGAACTTTAAAAAACGGTTCGGGAATAGCGATTCGCAATCCCTTAATTCGAACCCTGATATTTTAGGACTGAATGGTTTGTGTCAAAAATTACCCAACTTGCAAACCCAAGTTTTCACAAAGATGGTGTCTCTTCTATCAATTTTTTTTAATTTTGGCTCCAACCAAGACACTCAGAATCTAGCTGAAAAGTCTTTTGATAGTGTTAATTGTATGCAATACAAAAATAAATAATATTGTGGTATGTACATACAGGACTGTAAAAATGCCCCCAACCTGCTTCTAATTATCGGATTGGGAGTGCTTTAAACTCTTATAAAGCTAAATTAAATGATAACCAAACAGTATAATGGGATTATACAAACATGTATAAACTTTAGAAGTTTAGAATCAATTTTCACTTTCTGTCTTTAACGGATTGACAACCTTATGTTTTATACTGAATAAACAATGGTTTATTCTCCTTATTATTATCATGAGCTGTACGTGTTTCTAGGTGTCAATAAAAAGATACACATTCCGCTATTTTCAACCAAGTGAGCGTTGAACCAGGGCTAAATGACAAACACTCCACAACCACCGAAATCCATTAAAATATAAAATTCATAACTTACTATAATACACTTTTATCAAGCATATAAATCAGCTATACACTTAACTCTTTCACTCCTGGCCAAATGCATTAATTTAAACATGCTGTCCCGAAGTGTTTTTTACAATTTTTGGTCATTTTCAAATTAGCACAGTTTTTCTCAAATTTATGCTATGATTTAATATTTAGTATGGTTGGAAAGATAATTTATCCCTCTTTTAAACAAACCGCACACCTAGAATTTACCTCCAATAAAGAATATATTATGTAAACTTTAGTGAACACCACTTTTTATGTAAAGAAAATTCTGCTCGACTTTGAAAATTTTGAGGTGCACTGACAAACGAAATACTCACTAATTATTGGTATGCCCAAATGATATGAAAATTGAAATGTAGATTGTCTAATAGTTTTTGTACTCAGGAAAATTTGAACTGTATTAGTATCTTCAGTAGTTTTTTACTATTCCTAATTGAAATTTTCCTTTATTCTAACTATATTATGAAAAATTGAACCAAAACGCATTGAAGTTTTAAGTTTTGTAGAACTAAAATAGTAAAAAGTATAAATAAGAACAGTGAAGGAAGTGTAAAAAGGGCATACAAAAGCAAACAAACACAAATACTATATCCAATATTCTTCAAAGCAGGGCACACCGAACTAGCTAGTCTCGCCGCCTTTTTCTTTATCGTGCGCTCAGCAGGCCCAGCTGGATTCATGCTTTGGTGAACTTGAAGCATAAACGCCTGCTGCGAAAACGTCACCAACGCTCTCCCTCTTATCTCAACGGCACGAAATTCACAGAGAATGTAAAGAAAGACTTGCTTGACAAAAAGAGCTTCTCCGCAAGTTAACGCGACTCCTATTGGCTGAGTTAGTCACTTGTAAATTCGTGTAAAATCGATAGAAATAAGAGGCGAAGCCTTGAAAAAGAAAGGCTATCACTTCTCGCATTTTTAATATTTCTCCACGAAAATTACAGAGAATAAAATATAGGGTTTCCTTGATCGAATGAGCCATAGTTGAGGTCTCTACCAATACGCATTGCGGAGAAATCGTTTTTTAGATTTGCATCCATTTATGTACAGGCGGGATACCATGTTTTCCCACCAACTCGCCATATATGGCGAGTTGGGACGGAAAGAGTTAAACAAATGTGTATTTTATTTCGTGGAGAATTAAATAATTTAGTACAATTTAAACATTAATAAAACTGACAAAAATATAAACAAAATATGTGTGCAATCAGGCATCGCTGCGCTGGCATTGCTGCAAAATAACACCTCAACTATAAACATCTAGTAACATGTGGTTTTAAAAAAATGACATGCTTAAAAAATTGTACGCATCAGCGAACATGAAAGGTAAACAATTATTTAGTTTATTCTTATTACCCTAGCTTGGTTGTTTGTTCCATTTTTAATACAATTTAATTTTTTTAATGTAGTTAAATATTTTTAATGCAGTCAAGTCAATATGCGCTGCCGTACGGGGGCCAAGTCTAATAATTTGAGTGATACATATTTGAACATCCTTATATACAATGCACGGATTGTCCGAATGTCAAAACAAGTTTGGGCTTTTTTTTCTACGGTGGTTATGCGATGGCCGCATAATCACGACGTAAAACTTTTTTAGATATAGTGACCGCATATTGAAGTATTGATAGTTCTTTGCAAATCTAGATGTTATAACCACTTGTGGCAGAAACCAAATCTTAAAATTGTACTCGCAGGATTTCAATTTTAAAATCTCTGACGTATCGCCGAATTTATTTTTTCTAGCAATTATTACAATTTTCTAGGGTCTTATTTTGTTGGTGCTAGAAAAAATAAAGTTTATTTAGCCACAGGTAATAGTTTTCCAATAATTTTCCATCGCACTTGGGTTAAAGTACTTGCCCAATTTCCCTGGATTGAAAATAGATGAGAGGGAAATTTGTTTTTTTAAGAAAGTACACGGAAGGATAGTATTTTCATGTTTATCCTAATAAATGGAAAACGCAAGGGACGCTATCACACGGGTTATTGTAGATTACGTAAGGGGTCACCTCACAGGGCAACCGTCAGATTACACCGCGCAAACCGTCAGATTAGCTGAGCTATTGCAGCTTATTGTGTCTAATTAGGACGTTTTTTTAAAGGTAGAACTCATTAATCAACTAGGTTCTGTCAATGTACAATTAGTTCCTTGCCCAAGGAATCAATTGGCTAACTATGGGCCCAGTTTCGAACCTGAACCTCTTCTGCTTTTGGTGGTATACCGGTGTGTAGAAGTTTGTACTTCTGGGTTTGGATAATGATAGGTGGCACCTGTTTGATAACTGGAAGATTTCTTGCTGTCTAATTGTTAAACTTCAGTTTAATTTATTATTCATTCTGTCAAAAACATCTTTAAACATTCATCATTAAAAAAATTGAAGATACCTTTCCACTAATTATAAAAATATTTCATTCTAGTTTCAAAAGCAGAATTTTTTGCTGTAAAAACAACAGTGGCACATTTAAAAAATCCAGTGGCACATTTAAAAAAATTACACCGTTTTGTAGCAAAAATACTGGTTTATAGGTTAAACCAAATATTTTGTTTATGACTTTGACACAGGATTTCTCATCAATATCGGCCTTAATTCTTCGACTGACAGCTATAAATATACAAATGATAGATTAATGTGAAATGATGTTTCGCAAATGTAGTCGTATCAGGCTGCCATTTAAGTCTGGGATAATAGCTTGTTAGTTACTCTTTTTAAGCTTCTTGATCATTATCGGTCAATAAGTTATAAATTTTCCAAACATACCGATTTCTCTTCTGTATCAATCTTTTAATGTTTCTTTTCATACTCGCCAAGATATATATATATATAACAACCCACCGATATACTTAAAATTTGTTATCGGTTTTGCAGGTTATTAGATTAATACAAGCTAGTAACATAGTCTAAATAAACAATGAGTGGTGGTGTTTATGGTGGAGATGAAGTTGGTGCTTTAGTGTTTGACATTGGCTCCAACACTGTACGAGCTGGATATGCTGGGGAAGATTGCCCCAAAGCTGATTTCCCCACGCATATGGGGTTGGAAATGATTGAAAGTATGGACACCGATGGCATTGAAAATAAACCAGAAAGAAAATTGAGCATTGGTACAAATCAGTTGCTATTTCCAAAGAAGAACACAAACATTTCTTCTGCTATGTTAGATGGGATGATAAATGATTGGGATTTGTTTGAAGAAGTACTCAACCACACATACAAACGTTACATTAGAAGTGATCCAGAGCTACATCCTGTTTTAATGTCAGAACCTGCTTGGAACGAACGAAGCAAAAGAGAAAAGTCATCGGAAATAATGTTTGAGAAATACAATGTTCCAGCATTTTTCCTGTGCAAGTCACCAGTTCTTTCTGCGTTTGCAAACGGCCGATCTACAGGTGTGGTACTGGATAGTGGTGCCACCCATACATCTGCTGTTGCCGTGCACGATGGTTATGTACTACAGCAGCGAATCGTCAAGTCTCCACTTGGAGGTGACTTTGTGTTGATGCAGTGCAGAGAGATGCTGCAATCACTTAATATAGATGTAGTGCCACATTACATGGTTGCAAGCAAAGAAGAAGTAAAACCGGAAGCACCCCCAAAATGGGAGAAGAAGAAAAACCTTCCAGAAGTCACAGAATCTTGGAGAAAGTACATGATCAACCATACTCTCTATGATTTTGTGGTCAATGTTCTGCAAGTTGCAGATTCAGAGAACTTTGAACAAGAGCATGCTAATATGCCAAAAGTAAAATGTCTTTGTGATATATATTATTTTATATAACTATAAAAATGGTGTGCCACACACGCGACATGCTATTACATGTGTGATGTACTGCAGGGCTGTTACATTGTTTGAAATACGGTACAGGTACTATTTCTAACATTCTTTTATTCCAGGTACCATATTGTTTCCCAAATGGATACAACCGGGAGTTTGGTGTGGAACGAATGTCTGTTGTTGAAAACCTTTTTAACCCAGCAAGAATTAGAGGAGCTGCCCCTAATTCTATGTTGGGTGTCCCCCATGTTGTATCAAGCTGTATAAACATGTGTGATGTGGATATTAGGCCAGGATTGTACAGTAGTGTAATCGTAACTGGTGGAAATACTTTGCTGCAGGTAAGTAAAATAGTTTTTAAATTATAACATAAAAACTATAATTTATTTATTTCCAGGGTTTCACAGAAAGACTGAGCAATGAATTGGCCAGCAAAACTCCACCTAGCATGAAGCTAAAAATAAATGCTTGCACAAGTTCCCTGGAGCGGAAGTTCTCTCCGTGGATTGGAGGTTCAATTCTGGCGTCACTAGGAACTTTTCAGCAGATGTGGATTTCCAAATTGGAATACGAAGAGGCAGGGAAATCATGCGTGGATCGAAAATGCCCATGAGTTTATTAACATCAAAAACTTATATCAGCCGAAATCCGTTTGCCACATTATGTTTCAGAAGAAATGTATGTACATGTAACATTAGCATTTCGTGTCATACATGTGAAACTGCCATTTCTCAAATTTGACTTTAACAATTGTATTAAAATAAAATCATGTCTTGATGCAAAACATAAGAATGAGCGTAATTCCTTATGCAAATTGGCTGTATGCAAAGGCAATTGCTTTTAAAGTCACACATGTTCCAAGAAAAAGTTTTACGTTGAATTTGACATTGTTCAGTTCTTCTTCTTTGGCCTTCTGAATTTCTTCAGCAGAGGGTGAAGCACCACCCATACCTCCCATTCGAAACATTGCTCAAGTTATTAATTGGTTTATCAAAAGTCTAAAAATCCAGCATGAACTCTGAAAATTTGTTTAATTTTTTTTAATTTACTAGAATATCAACATTTTATAATGCAGAAAACACTTCAGAATTTTATAGAATATCATAATCTAATCTAGAACTATACTACAGATAACAGAATATAAGTGAAAATCATCTTTGATTAAATGGTCTTCCAGAGTCGATATATGGCACAGGTTGTTTCTTATGTGATGAAAGGGTTATATAGTTGTTTCTCTGAATGACCATTGCTTTGTTAATTGCGGACGTTGGGTACATTTTTAGAAGTCTGTTTTTGGCTTTTTTATCCGCAAATCGAGACAAACGTTGATCTTTGTTCTTAGTTTCTTCCTTCGTCACCAATTCCGCTTGTTGTTTCTTCTCACAAGTCAACAAACTTGAGAGCTGTTTTCCACATTTTGAGTCCATATAATCATTTTCCGAGAGGCATTTAAACAAACCGTTATAGTGGTCTGTACACGCGTTTTTGACTTCTCCTTGTCTGAAGACTTTATCGATTTTATCTTTCAAAACTAACGGATGTAACACCTTCAATTTCGGACCAGTTCTTGGGTGAGTTAGATATGCTAATTTATGGTTTATATCG
>CH003308.1:477595-496025 GCA_000149265.1 Ciona savignyi | reverse complement strand
AGCTCAAACATATCTTAAGGAAAACCCAAAATTTCTTTGAAGAGGTGTGTAACAATATAATTTAACTGGTCCAATTCTTTCGAAAATTGACTGCCCTGTTGCTGTGATGCAACAAAAGGTGGGAAGTAGGAAAAACTGCACAATAAAGGGCCTTATGGTTAGTTATGGGATTTAAGAATAATATTTGTTTGATGGTTTTAGTATGGTTTTTTTATTTTACTGCGCAGTTTAGCTTCCTTTTCTCCCATAAAAGTTGCCCTTCTTTTCATGGTTTATATACCAAATGTTCTAATTTTTACATACTAATTTAAAACATGCCACAAATGACCATAAATTATGTGCTTATTTTACATACACAAAACAATTTTATATCAACATCCAGATTATTAGATTAATGTTTTGAAACATAAACAATCATTGGAGTGGTCAGCTTGTTGTGAATTAATGCATGCGGTTTTTACGTAAAGGTGAATGAACTGAAAGTATTAAAGTATATATTTTGATATAGAAATAGTTGCCAGCAATTCTTATGTTCTGAAACAGTTTCTCTACTGATCTTTCTATATTTCTTCTATTCATTTTATTCAGAAATAATTTATACTTCTGATAATTTTTAACCTAATTCTGTAAAAAAAAAAGTTGATATGATGTTTTAGTCAGACTCTAGTCTGCAAAAAATTGTATTTTTTTATTTCTTTAAGGGCTGGTTACTAAAACAGAATTAGTTCATTTAATTTTTTCAGTTAAATTAGGTTTTTATTTTGTAATTTTGCTTTACATACCAAATTGCACTATTTTAAATTTGTGTTTAATAATCAATTGTTTTTTATTTGTCTGACTGCATTTGTTTTTTATTTAAATATTACATTTATTTGTTTTATTACTAAATGACATTAAACATGATAATTTATTTAGTTTACAGTCTTTGTGCACTGGTGCACTATTTCCAAGTTAAATATAATGTAAAGTAGTCGTGGCTGACATTACATGATATTCTTCTAGATTACCTTTTAAGAACCATCTGGTTCATAGGCCCCTAACCTGTGTCGGCACGGTAGTACCAAAACATTAAGAAGTTGCTGCCAAGCTTTTTTATTTATTATTTTTAAGTATCAATGTCCCCTGGATTTTTGTTACGATCTTGATACCTTTTTTCAGGAATGCATCAGTTTTTGGGGCTATTTGAATCAATCCGTATATTGTTCTAGTTAAAATTTCCTTTACCATGTCTAGTTTTATACTGCTTTGATCACCACCACAAAAATTGAAAAGGCAAAGATAGCGTAATACTTGCATCTTGCATGTTTCACTCACTTTGCATGTCGTCATGTCTTGTAGGCTGCCATGTACCATGAAAACCAGCATACAGCAATTAACACAGCTGAAGAGGAGAATCTGCTTGGTAGCGATTACTCAAAAGCTCAATTTACAAAACTTGGGTGAGTGGGTGTCCGAGACTACTGGTTAACTGTAGCTTAATTCTGTAGAGTACAGTGGTTGAGGTGTGTAGAAATAACACAGATATATACATAGTCAGTCAGGTTCTTTAGTATTTAAGGATTCAAAAAGATGTTCGAAGTAGTTCAGCATGTAATATTTCACGGCAAACTGTCGGCCTGTTTTTTTGTATTGGCTGTGGTGATTTGCCCTTTTTGTGTTTATTCGTAGCATTGCTAAAAGCTAGATGAGCAAGTATCTCTTGTTTGCTGCCCTCTGTTTCTTTTATGTAGTAATACACTGCTTTTATTTATGTTGTCACTTTCAAGATGGGATCACATTGCTACCTAAATCATTAGGATAAAAAGGAGATGATGTATGGTATTGGTATGTTAATGCCATATCAACAGTAAGCAAGGCAAGCTGGTTAAACCGAGTCTCCAGAGATTGAGTTTTGCGATAAGTTTCTGTCGGGATGTATCAGAAGCAACTGAAAAAAGTTTTTAGTTCTTCAAGGAAAAAAATGATAAACCAAAAATACTTAGCATTATATTTGTAGAATACAAATACAATTCCTATGTATTTAATCACGCAGTATAAGCATAACTTCAATATACTTGAAGAACATCTCGGGTTAAAAAGAATATTTTAGTGTTTAGAACTAAAATATTATGTGTTGCAAATGAATGGGTGTGTAAATAAAAAAAACCTGGTTAATGAAATTTAGTTCGAAATGTAGGATAAACTTTTAATATACATAGGATGCATGTCTTTTGCACATAAAGCATATTTTTTTCTTTTGTATCGTGGTCATTTAAATGTGATAAATCATAATGATATGTTTACTCAATCATTTGTCAATTTTACTGTTAACGTTGATCCCAGTTGAAAGCACGCAATATGTGTCTGGTTTACTTGCTTCCCTTGAAAAGATGTTGTAGCACATAAGAAATACATATTGACCCTTTCCCTTTTTGTCCTAGTTTCTTCGGTAATCCATATCTGACTCAGCACAAACAACACCTCAATTTACTATTTATAATTATTTTATGTTTACCTCTAGAATGGATCAACAAAATTACAAATACCAACTGCAAAAGTAGTGATTTTAAATCAATAAACTATGGTGTTAGTTAAACACAAATTGACCTACACACAAAATAATCTAAATTTTCTTAAACTTGGATTGTTGTTTTTAGTCTTTAATTGATTTGGTTTTCATCAATTTGGCATTTTCAGTTGTAGTACATAAATAATTGCCTTCTCTGTATATTTTCACCTCCTACATGAATAGATGGAGAATTATGATGCATATGAGGAAGATGCATTGGGTGACCATCATGTTGGCCTTAAACTTGGGTAAGCTCATGTTGTCTGTGTTGCTGTTGTCCGATTTTTGAATAGGTTTAAGTATGAGCTTATTATTAAACAACCCTTTTGTGTTATTCAACATTTGTTCCAACCTTTGCTTGATTTTAATATCACACGGGCATCAAGAAATTTAATTTAGTTAAAAATCATTAGGCCTAGGAAAATAAGCTTGTTAACTATTAGGCGTAAATGTGTTGATTTATAGCTAAAAAATGTGTTGCTCTTAAAAGGGAGGCAAAATTGTACCCATTTATAAAGATATGCACAGAACCGTGAGATGTAGCCTAAGTAACGGTATACCTTGACCAGGCCAAGGTCAGTTAGGTTAATGAGCTGTCGTGTAAAGGTAAACTTAATACCGGTACTTTGAGTGTTTATAGTAAAAAAAGCAAATGGTAGTATAGCTAAATTAGACAACTTTACTATACCCTGACTTGACTAACAAATAATTTTCCTAGGCCTACACTTTTTTAGGAAAATCTAGGGTGACCTTTTGACGATTTGGTGCATCACTAATTATACACATATGTGTACATTTTAACATGAACAAAATGTCACAAAAAAAACAAAAGTTGCTCAATTGAATTTAAAGAAATAATACGCAACTTGTTTGTTGTTTCGTATTTATTTGAAATGCAGTTTATCAGATTGTAACAATCGTAAAACAATTCGCTATAATATTTTTTGCTGTTATTTTTTGGGTGAATCTATTAAAACATATATCTAGAACTTCTTTATTTAAAAAGGAGCTTAACACTTCATCCATTGCTTGTTTCCAACTTATTGGGAGTAGATCTGGACATTGGTGATGCTTTTGAACCTGTAGTTTCATTGGGCAAAATTTTAGCTAGCATTCGAATAAAGGCTCAACATTGGGAGTGTCTGATGCATATTTCCAAGCATTGTGTTATCACCACTCACACTTGGCATAACCAAAGCATTCTATTGACAAACATTGTGCCATGCATAATTTATGGCCGGTTCTTAAATTTACTTTTAAAATTTTTACCCATGCATTGTACATGATAATGGACACTTTGAATGCATCATGTGATGTTGTTTTGTCCAGTAAAAACAAGGCATTGCTTCAGTACGGTATAACACAATTTGGTTTTTGTGCAAAGAATTCAATTAACTATTAAAGTCTAAACTGTTTAAACCGATTTGCAATTTACTACCAATTTCCCATTTATGTATATATATATATATATATATATATCGAGGTAACAGTTTAAAATACATTTTCACTTGAAGCAAGTTTATCTGATAGACAGAACATCTTTAAGTTCCATATTATATCAGTTTAGACAGAAAAAATATGTTTACTATACCAAGGTGTTTTAGTTTACAGCTTACAGCTAATGATTTAGAACTTGTCCGATTAATAAGCAGTTTATAGTTAGTTGTTGGGTAGATTTTCATAGTTATAAGCAATTTATCTTGTTCGTTTTAGATTTGTTGCTGGTGTAATACTTCGAGAGAAAGTCCCTGCATTTGAACGTGTTTTGTGGAGAGCGTGTCGTGGGAACGTCTTCCTTAGACATGCGGAGATTGAAACCACTTTTGAAGACCCTTTTACCGTGAGGAGGCTTTTGTTTAATTGTATTTTTACTTTTGTATTCAGGACTTTAAACCATTCAGAATGAAGCCAAAAGTAAAAAGTTACGGAATAAGTACTCGATAAACGCCATTAGGTTGCATATTATTCATGTGTGCCATTCGCCCACTCACTAGGTTATATACTGACAGTTCCTGTGCACGACTTAAAATCACTTCGAACTGTAGACACAATTTGGCATACTATGGTTATGAAATGATCTGTTTATTTATTTTGTACCTAACCAGCATTTTTGTAGACAACAAGTCATGGCTTTTTTTCAAAATAAAAATTTTTATTATGAGAAGAAATTAGTAAAATTTAGAAGTAATTTTTTCATAAATTCATAGCTTAAATGCATATCAAAGAAACAAGGTTTATTTACTGTTATTATTATTAAAACACTGAATTTACTAAAAAAAATGACATAACTTTCTGTAAGTTGTATCGCGATTAGCACCATCTAGTAAATATCGTTGCAGCTCTAAATAATGTTAGAACGATTAGTTAAAGTTGCACATGAAAATTTATTTCGATTATTATACACCACACAAACTGAAGATATGTGTAACACTTACAACTTGTGTATGCACTATGAATTCGCAAACACTTGTGATGTCATAATTTCGTGCAACACAGAGTTTGCTTGAAGAACAATCATAATACAGTATGCACTTAAATTGTTCATGTAACAATCTTCATTATTCTCCAATGTCTTTGTGTTAAATAGGACAAGTGAGATTCTTAAGAAACCTTATTTTAAAAATACTGTAATGATAGATAGTAACCCAGACACATATTAAACATTTGAATCTCCAATTAATAAACATGTTTTTCAAAATAGTACTGTAAACCTAAAACATTTTAATGAATAACAATAAAACAATGGTTTTTAATTTGCCCAAATCAGAAGTATACTATGTTAATCTCAATTTTGGTTTAATGTTTTATTTTCTAATTCCAAATATCACAATACGCTATTGTTTCAAAGTCTAATGTCAGACTTTGATTGTGTATATTCACGTATAAAAGTTAATATACAACCGAATTCAACCTATAGGGAGATACTGTGAACAAGTGTGTGTTCATTATCTTCTTCCAAGGCGATCAACTTAAAACAAGAGTCAAGAAAATATGTGAAGGGTAATATATATATTCTTGTCATTTAAAACTTTGTAAGATTTGAAATATCAAAATAAACATAATCTTTATGCCTTCGTTATGTAGTGGCTTTATTCTTTAAAAGACCTTTTTCTAAAAATTATTAACTTAATAGTCTGAAGATGTGGTTAAAGCTTGCCATTTGCAGCTTAAGTTAACGAGTTTGTTCCAGATTTCATGCGAGTGTATATCCATGTTCTGAGTCTCCGCAAGAGCGCCGGTCAACGTTAGACGTTGTTTCCGTGCGCATTGAAGACATGCAAGCGGTAATTTTCCGCTATTTACCTACCCCCAGTTTGTCAGGCTTGTCATTTTGCTTCTAAATTACTGCTTTGTCCATATCATTATACCCCTGCTACTTTTTGCTTTGATTTCTTGGTAAATGGGCATAATTTGTGCAGATAATGTTTCACCTTCTCAACGCACTTGTTTCACTACTAAAGTCAGTGGTAGCAAAAGTTGTTATATACTTATATTATTGTGCACTTGTTTCTTTCTTTTGTATGTTCTTTTCTTTGAATATTTTAAGGCGAACTAAGAATTGTCCTTTTTTTAACACTGTGAATCAATAATCATTCAAGAATCTTTGCTACTTTTATAATTGCATAATATTTCAAATTGTATTTTCATCAAAAACTTTTATCGCTTTGTCAAACTGGGGTGTTGGTTCAAATTATCAATCACATCTTTTTTACCAACCGGAAAAATTATGATCAAATTTTTACATAATTAGGTAATTTTTGATTGGATTTCCCCTCCAGGTTTCGTGCCACTTTATATCCGTGTCCGGAGACCCCACAGGAACGGAGGGAAATTGCTCTTGGTGTCATGACCAGAATTGAAGATCTGCAAACTGTAATTTATCATTGTTAAAAAAAACGCTTGACTTGTTGTAACACACAAGCATGCTTCATCCGTCCATCTAACTTGATTGCAAATATAGATTATTTGTTTCTTCTGCTATAGTAATTGAAAAAAATGTGTGTTGTTCCGTCATCTTTCAGTTGGCTCAAGTTTCTTTGTATAAGTTTTAAAAGCCAAGAATACATCAAATACTGAAAATGGTTTGAATGAGTCTTCAATTTAAACCTACGGACGGATGTATATTTTCACTAACTTTTGCATCATGTTGTCTCGTGCTACACTGTTCTGTCCCCTTTTCATTCTTGCCAACTTATTTTACATTATTTGCACAAATTAAGTCCCTACTACCTTTCATGCATGTGTGATTTTTTTAATATTATACTATTTTGCATGCCCTGGTTTAAACTATTGTGAAATTTTTGATGTTCCTTTGTTTTGTTTAACCCACGGCAGACACTCCGGATTAAAGCACCTCAATACCAATAATCTGTAAGAAAAGTCTAAAGTCCTAAAAATAAAATTTAATCCTATTCATTTAGAGCATTACATATTTGTAATTCTGATGTTCTAAATTGTTGTTCACTATTACTGGGACCCTTTCCTCAGCAGTGTCTTCCACGGATTTAACAATTAACATAAATCTCTCAGTTACCAAAAAGATTTTACCTGAACCTTTACATTAGGTACTAAATCAGACGGAGGACCACAGGAAACTGGTGCTATCCCAAGTTGCTGTTGACATAAGAGTCTGGTTTATTAAGGTAAATTATTACCTAGGATATTTATTTCATTTTATGTAAATGTAAAACAATTAGATATAGTAAAGCAGTGTGTCATTTTAGTTTTTCTAAAAAGCGGCATCAGTATCTTATACAAATGTATTTATTAATTCACACATTTGTTTTTTATGCACACATTAGCTTTAATAATCATTTATTCCAGGTTCGAAAGATAAAGGCGATCTACCACACACTGAACCTGTTCAACGTAAACATTGCAGAGAAGTGTTTGATCGCCGAATGTTGGTGTCCAGTTGTTGACATCGATCGAATTCAACTCGCTTTGAGAAGAGGAACAGTACGTACATTTTTACAGCTCTTTTAATACATTTAAAAACAAAATTTAATGTATTAGGCCTTAGTTGGTACATATATGGCGAATTTAGCCTGCATTTTAATGGCACTTGGTTCTTAATTGCAATGTAAAATTATATCTATGTTAAAAAAGATTTTAATTAAATATTAAATTAAATATTAAAAAAATCATTCTGAAATTTCTGTTTTTATAATCTGTTTTTATAAAAGTTTTATTTGCACTTTTTAATTTGTTTTTAAATGGTAAGAATAAACTTGATTGTACTAATTATCACATTTAACAATAATATTTTTAACTCCTGGTCTGGTGTTACTTGTTATCAATATGGCAATACAGTCACATTTTTATTAAGTTTTATAATTTATATATCACCATTTGTGAAAATTTTGCATATTACAATTAAAAGGAAAGTTGAAATATTTTAATATGAACAGGAGTTGAGTGGGTCATCTGTTCCTTCCATAATGCAACAAATGCAGACGAAGGAAAATCCACCAACTTACAATCAAACTGACAAATTTACTTCTGGGTTTCAAGCAATAATTGATGCATTTGGCGTCTCCAACTACAGGGAGGTTAACCCAGGTGAATGACAAATTGTTTATGTTTCGACTCATCAGACACAAATCCAATTAAAAGTGTATTACACGGTTTTATTTAATAATATACATACCAGATTATATGTATATCAGTCGCCTGTAGTACGACCATGTGCTGCACAGCATAGTGTTTTTTTACCTAAACTTCTTAAAAATATCATTAACATTTCGCTCTGTGAGCCTTGCAAAGATTTCACTGCAAAGTTTGAACACTCCATTTTAGATTTATCATGTAAATATAACCATTTGACCAAATAAATGCGTACGTATTTTCTCTATTCCAGCCCCATTCACCATAATAACATTTCCGTTTATATTTGTTGTTATGTTTGGCAATATGGGTCACGGCCTGATCATGTTTTTATTCGCATTGGACTTGGTACTTAGTGAGCGGAAGTTTCTTGCCAAAAAACCTGAAAATGAGGTATTTGATCATTTTGCATATGTTATTTATAAAGTAGTATGGTATACCACACTGTCTTGATTGTAAAGTGTTATGCAGGCCTTTCAGTTCTATAAACATAACCATCAATAACTTATTTGAAATGAAGGATTGCAAAAAGTCAATTAGTCTTTTAAAGCAAACAGAGGGTTTCTACTCTCTAAGATTTCAAAAAACTAGTTTTAACTCCACTTTCCTTTATGAACCCTTCTTTTAATTTTTATGTTTTTAGTTAGACAATAATTAATATTTAGACTATGACAAAGGGATTATCAGCTGTCAGCATACAATAAAATATACACTTTTGGGAAATTGCACGAAGGGAAAAGCTAAAACCATTCATTGTTAATTTTTCTTACTACTATTAAAATAAATTATCTGTTAATATTTTACAATAAGGTATGCCAGTAAAATAAAACTGTTGGGGTGGTTGTGCTCATGACTAACTTTGTTTTAGATATTTGAGATGATGTTTGACGGTCGTTACCTGATATTACTGATGGGTATATTCTCCATGTATACTGGATTTTTATACAATGAATGCTTCTCTCGGTCCATTAACATATTTGGCACCGCATGGAATGTCAGTGCGATGAACTACAGGTAAAATTGTTTGATCATCTTTTTTTGTGAATATCAGCAACCTGCGGCTTTAAGTTATACTTTGAGTTTAACTAGAGCAGGGGTCTGCAATCTGCGGCTCTTTTATCCTTTTGATGCGGTTTTTAAAACCCATGCATAACTCAAGCAAACAGAAGAGCACTCGTATCTTTATCTTACACGTGTTGTTTTCCTTTTAATGTGAAAATAGTTTTGTGTCTCCCAGTTATTTTAAATTTGTCTAATATCGGTTAAAATGGCTATTTAAGTGCAAAAGGTTGCCGACCCTTGAACTGGAGGAACAGAGTCTGCTTTGATTCGAAAGCCAATATTTGTCCTAAAGTGTTAACTTTCCCCATATATTGCTTCGTCAATTATCATTTTTTAGCAAAAGCATCTCTGTAATATTCGTTAACCTAAAACTAAATAGTTAAGCAATTGCCTACTAGCTAGCTTACTCTTGGTTTTTCAGCAATCAGACCCTGTACACTACAACAACTCTTACTCTAGATCCAAATAAGTATGGGGTTTTCAGAGGTACCCCACTTATGTACCCTAATGGCACTGGAGACCCATATCCGTATGGCATCGATCCTGTAAGTACAACCATCATATGAGGTTTTTAAGGTGTTCATTTAAAAATATGTTACACCATTGGCGAAGAAATACAATTAGTAAAGCAAGCAAAAACTGTAATTAAGTCTCTGTGTGTTCTAAAATTACATGAATAACTCATAACTGATTTTGTATTGGAATACTTCAAAGCTTAAAACCACCAAGCTGTAAGATAAATTTTATATTCATGTTTTTACTAGATTTGGCAATCAGCCACCAACAAAATCACAGTTCAAAACAGTTATAAAATGAAGAACGCTGTGATCATGGGTTTGTTTCAGATGGTCTTTGGACTGGTGCTTGCGTTATATAACCACAGGTGATTTAGATTGTACATTGTCACATACACCATAATATAATATTTAATATGGGTAAAAAGTTAAAATTAATATTAAGTTGGAAAGTTTCTTGTTTTGTATCATGACGATCTAAAAATGTTCACATACAGTAGAACCCCGCTTACCTGACCACCTATGGGACCGTGACCAAGTGGTCGCGTTAGCGGGGTGGTCGTGTTAGTGAATTTTGATTTGGAGCAAGCTGTCGTCATATGCAGCTTAAACGTCTGCATTTTTACTAAATTTTCACCAAATGCAATTATTTTTATCAGATACTGCAGACTGAATTTAATACTAAAGTTTATCTTGTAAGATTCAGGACTGTTTGCCACATTTTCTTTCGCGTGTGCTTATTTATTCTTATTGTTTTGATCATAAAATAAATTTAATCTTATTATTTTGGTGAAAAAGGCACATTATTTAGCACATGTGATCACTTAAGCGGAGTCAAATTTGAAGTTTTGGACCAAAATATGGCGTTCCTGGTCTGGAAACCGGGGTGGTCACGTTATTGAAACAGAACACAATGCATTACCATAGTAAATTATTTGGGACCGCAATAAAGTGGTCTTGATAGTGAGGTGGTCGTGGTCTCCAAGCGGGGTCCCACTGTATTTTATATTAAAAAATTATACATTTGTTCGATAATTTTGATTGATAAAGCAAGTTTTATTTTTGCCCTATTGTAAAGCAAGCTTAAAAGCCTTAACCACTTTATTTACCATGCAGATATAACAAAGATAATCTTGCTTTGTTTTGTGAATGGATCCCCCAGCTCTTGTTTTTGATGGCTCTTATCGGTTACCTCTGTATACTGATCTTCTATAAATGGGCTTACTGGTCCGTCGCTCAGTCCAATGTAAGTGGCAATGAATAACAATTAGTTTGAACTAAAACCTACAGTTTACCTACGTAAATTTAACGAAATAATATACATTTGTCTAAATTTTTTATTTTAATTGGGTTTAACTGTTTGGAAACAAATTTAACAAAAGCCGGTTTCTAAAGAAATTTAATGTCTAATTTTTTGGATTTCGTCTCGTGAAACAAATTTTCTCGTAACCCTCGGATATCGTGACGTTTCGAGCATCCGATATGCCTGTCCATGATCCAAATTGTGCCATTTTGGAATACAGTTATATATTTCAGCATATCTTTTACCAATGACAATTTGCATTTTGTTTGTTTCAAATTGTATCTAATACTGCTATTACAGTTTTTGTACTTTAAGTGTGTTCTAACTTTTTTAGTAAACACTCTATGAGGTGATGTGTCTAAATCGTCTACCAATGTTTTGCTATGAATGACATCAATACCACAATTTATACAGCAGTGATATCTCAATCAGTTTTAAATAAAGGAACATGTCAAATTCAATTTTTATCAAACTTGATATAGACTGGTAGACAGTTACATAAGTTTGGTTTGTTCGCTAAACAATCTGTATGCAACTAAATTACTTGTTTTAACATACTACTTAACATGCTAGTTTAACTGCATTTAGAATGCTTTACTATACCAAACCCTAAATTAAGCCAGCTAAAGTTTCGTTAATCAACTTTGTTTTTTAGTCACTTAAGCACATTGAAATAAATTTATCTTTTCTTAGTATACCTACACCTAACTTTTTTTCTAAACAAAATAATGCCATGTGACCAAACACACCATTTGTAACCTTTGTAATTATAATACATTTTCCTGGTTTTTGTTTGATTTACCTCACTGGGCAAATTAATAGTCGTTGATTCTCTTCTTTTTTAATTAAACATTGTCTTTGTAGTTTAACAGTTTGAGAAATACAAACATTCATGCAACTTAATGTTACTTTCCAGGCAGCTCCCAGCTTGCTTATTGGGCTCATCAACATGTTCATGTTCACCAAAACCATCTAGTGCCAAGCATACCCTTCTCTACACACACCAGTATGAGGTTCAAATGACCATCGTCTTCATAGCTCTGCTGTGTGTACCATGGATGTTAATCACAAAACCAGTTATTCTATATCTTCGCAACAAGTCTAAGATGAAACAGGTGGACTCCTTGGAAGTTTTTTACGGAAATTATCAAATTAAACATGCTTTGCATATGGCCATGATTTGCAACACTGAACATAAACAGATTTACCATTCTGATAAGAAATACTATAGCCTTTAGCATGTTACCCTCTTTTGTTTCTTCATGGCACATGTGTGGATTTTACTCAACAAGTTTATGACCTCCCACAATGATTGGTTATAGCAACCATCAAAAATAGTAAACTTATCGTTTTATTTAATAATAATGTAGTGTCTTTTTAGTAACTATGATTCAAATTTCCATCAAATACGATGTGTATGAATTAATTCTGACAATGGAGTAAGGATATATGTTCTTGTGGACTTGTGGTATTACCTTTCCATTATAATTATTGGTTTAACTAATAATTATTAATTATGGTTTATGGTTTTGTTTGTTAAGAATTTCAGTATTAACTATGTAGAGATCCAACGATGTGTATTGTTCTCATCGAATTGTAAATGAATTTAAAGTGTTCACTTGAATTCCGCTTCATACCTAATACATGTTTATAGTAATAATAATTGTTAAAATGTTAAAATGTTTTAAAATATTGCTCAAAGGTATAACTACTTTGGCTTGCTTATCTATTCCACAACTTATTTAATATGCAGTACATCCACTTTGTATGTATATTTTAGTTTGTCCTACATGTTGACCCTATATACAATCATGACAGCGCCCCAACTGTGGTATGTTGTTAGTTCTCATATCATAATTTTGGTTTCACATGATCTTGCATGGCTGGTGGGGGATAGCATGAAGGTGTGTCAGCTACACTGGTGGTGCTTGTGTAGTATCTTATACTCACATTTTTCGTGATTTAGCCAATAATCTTGTTTTTTTTTTCGGTTTGACTTTGTTTATCATGTAAGAGTTATTTTATCAAGTGAAACTGAACATTCTATCAAATAATTTTGAAAACTTTTGGCTGAAACTTTGTTAAGTAAGGTTATGCAACATTTGCCATAAACCATAAAGCATGTTTACATACTAAAAGTATTATTTTTTCTGATTTATTAAAAATTAAAAAGTTAAGACTACATGCATGGTTTCTTTAACACCACTAAAGTCTTTAAAGTATATTTCATGTGCTACAAATATTTCAAATTTTACTTGGGGTTAAATACTGACTATAATGTTCCACAGTGACTATTAGGTAAGACATCGTTACAGATAGTGCTATTACAGCTATTACTTACACTTTTTTAACCTTTAAAATATGAGAGATAATTGTTTGTAACTTGCACATTGTCAAGATCCTCTCAACTTTCCTTTTTATACTTACATGGTTAACCTGTTAGGATGATAAAATAACTTATAATTAATATAAATCACATGTTTAATGTGGAAATTTTTGTGAAGACTACTTAAGTGGAATTTTTGGATTGAATGATGACGAATATACACGCAGGGAACTACAAGATACGCAGGAGTGAGGGTGCCAGTGGATGAAACGTCAGATGATGTGGCCATACTTGACCATGACCATCTGGATGATCCGGAGACATCTAGTCTTCCACCTAAAGAAGAGGCTAACCAAGTATGTTGTCTTTTTATCATTTGGCTCAGTATTTTTACATTAAAACAGGTTGTTTTGTTTGATTTATTACTACCATGTTCAGTACTACTCGCCATACCATCCCTGTTGTATTTTTTTAGCTTGCCCTTATTGGTTGCATTCTTTAACACGCTGCTTTAAGCCAAAACAGTGTACCTATCATATATTATTTTTCTATAAGAGCAACACTCTGTTTAATTTATGTAATTTAATACAGTATTGCTGTAATAAACTAATGTTATTTTGATTTTTTTTTAATTTCTTAGTTTGACATGAGTGAGGTGATTATCTACCAAGCCATCCATACAATTGAGTTTTGCCTCAGTTGTATTTCTCACACAGCGTCTTATCTACGACTCTGGGCTCTAAGTCTTGCTCATTCTGGTAAGTATACCACTGCCTAATTCAGGGGTGGGCAACTTCTTTAGTAGGCGGGCCAGATGTGGGAAAATGAAGTTTTTGGTGGGCCGGATTATTAGATGAATAATATTCAATAACTTAATCACATATTTTTTCACTAAATTATTTCCACAGTTTCCATGTTTCGTCAAATATTAAGGACTAATGTTTTACTATTTTAATACCGCAACACTCTGACCATACAGTAAACATACTGCTTTGTTGCCAACCTTTGTAAAAATACTTTGGTATCCAATCTTTGTTAAATGATCGAAACTCTCTTTCTAATTTACGTTTCATAGGATATTCCATGGTTAATAATCCTTAATAATTTATAAAATCCACTTATATTTGAAATTTAAATATAACTGATAACAGCTAAAAAAAAACTAACAATAACAGTCACGTTGTTACAAAGTACCCAGTAGTGTCTGATGTTTACAACGCTTTCTGTTTTGACCCTATATTGTATGTTTAAAAAGTGTGCTAACACAATTGTTTACAATTGTTTATTTTACCAGCTCGTAATAACAGTGCGGTAAGAGTAGAGCGATAGCCAACTTTTAGGAATGATACGTCGGACTACATTAGTGTGTGGTTGGATACAGACAGCGGGCCGGACCAGGGCCACATTACAGGGTATTGTTAAATACAGTGTGGGGGCCGGTCGAAATCCCTTCACGGGCCGGACCCGGGCCGCGGGCCGTATGTTGCCCACCCCTGGCCTAATTTATATAAATCTACTTTTTTTAAATAATAGTTTATAAGCATCACTAAAGTACTTAGATTAAGCATGCTTAAATTTTAATTAACCAACAGTTGTTATAATAATGGGGACACTTTAGTCATTATGTATAACAGTTGGTACTCTGTAACATGATTAGTCTAGTAATCAATGGCTTACACCAATGTCTCTTACTCTTTTTTGTTCAGCCGTTTCAGTCGTCAATGCAGTTGCAAACCCCTTTAAAAATTTTAAAATATAGTTTGCAATATCCATAGGCCCATCACACCAGAACTAGACATAAGTGCTAGGTTTTTGTATTGTCATAAGACATTTGATATTAACTCATTAGAAAAGTTAACTTTTTGTTGTATGAAACAAAGAATTACATTGTTCCAGAACTTTCTGAAGTATTGTGGACAATGGTGATGCACAGCGGTCTGTCTATAAAGGGAATTGCTGGAGCTTTCATGAGTTTTATTATTTTTTGGTATGTATACGATCTTTCTTGTATTCCTATTTTATAAGTATTAATGGTTGACCCTTTTTTGTACAAAAACCCATGTATCTATAACACATAACGAGCATATGGTAGATGGGTGCCGTGTTCAGGCCCAGCATTCTGGGAATGGTAATTTGCTATAGAGAGTTTCTCTACACCTTAAACTTAATGTAACAATTTGTTTACTGTCATACAAACATTATCCTATAGTACAGGTCCATTTATAAAAGTTTCCAACTACAGGGGGTTTGCTGGACTTACAGTCAGTATTCTTTTGATCATGGAAGGCCTATCCGCTTTTCTGCATGCTCTTCGTCTGCACTGGGTTGAGTTTCAGAGCAAATTTTACAAAGGAGAAGGATATCTCTTCACCCCATTCTCGTTTGGGCTTATTGTGGAAGGGAAAGTAGATGAATAACCCATTTAATACATACAATTGTATAATCCCATGTTCCACTCATGCTAAAGGATTCACTTGATTTTAAAATAAAAAATTAAACAGATTTTGTGATGAACCCGTAGATATTATCTGTTTGTATTTGTCGTCTTGTTTGTAAATATACATATATAATTATCGAGTGCTTAAGTAACAGTCATTGATGTGCAATTTCGTTACAGTAAATTTCTCATTATCGTTTCAAAGTTATAATAAAGAAAAAAAAATCTTAGAACAAATTGTAGTTGAGTTTTGGTAAACCTCGAGGTAATTTCCATAAACATTTATAACGTCCGTTTCGGCCCGAGGTATTAGTTAACACTATTTAAAAACGCTTGAGTTTTTATTTAGATAACCAATCAAGGGGAAATTCGTCACATCCAAAACTTACTGGAAATTCTTTCGCGAAATACTAAATGACTGACTGGTATAGTAAGTTTAGCCAGGAAGAAATCCTGCGATATGCTAGATATGTAGTATGGGTATTTTTAAGAGACGCAAAAATATGCAAAATAGGGGCGATTTTTTCTGAATTTTTCGAACCAATACTTTTGTGTAATGGGCAAGTAGACGGATTAATAGTTTTAGCAAAAATGTACCTAATTCGAGCACGATAACCTCAAACCTAATTCTGCGTGGAAAGCTTTAACTTTGCCGTAATTGGAAAAAAATGCCGTAGCGTCATATGAGATAACTAACTCAGGGACCCATTAAGTTATGGGTACAAAACAAAAATGTATATGCCATTTTTCTAAGGTTTAACAAAATAGTGTTGGTTAGCACGTGGTGCTATTCTATATGGTTTGGGTTTGTGATTTTTCGCCGTAGCCTACCCAATTGACGTTGTCATACTTCCACTCTAAAATGTAAGGTTAAAAACGAAAGTGTTAAAGGTACTGCATCGTTTGACAATTAAAAATTAAAATGATAGATCGCTCATGATAAACGTCCGTGTGTGGATCGAATCCACTGACTCAAGCCGGCTCCAAAATCGAGTTCACGCAAGTTTAAACCTTGCTTTGTTTATTGTCAAAACGCTGTGAAATAAAACACACGAGTAATTCAATGCACCTACTGGTAAACCTTTCGCTGCGAATTGCGTCCTTTGATTTGCACGTTCTCTCCGCTTGGCAGGTTCTTATCCAATTAAAAGCTTTGACTTTTCGTCCTGTACTTTCTGTATAATAAACTGTGAGAAGATCCCAAATTAAACTCTATAGAACGGGAACTTCGACAAATCACAGTCAAGTCGAAGCCCGTTGAAGTTGTCCCCCTCTGGAACAAACTTTGTTTTTTATTACTCCATTTTAATTATTCTCTCCCAAAAACTCGGGCTTATATCAGAGCCACCACTGCATTATTCACAAGAAAAGCTGGTGTCACTTTTCAGTACTGATTATAGTCCAGCATTTGTGCTAAAACAGCAGACTTATCTGGTTTCTTCGCAGCTAGAATTAGCTTAATTGCCCATATTATCGATCGTGTTGGCTTTCCCAGATCGAGAAGTGCTCAATTACACATGACCAGTGTCTTTAGGCTTATATAACTCGTGATGAATACGTCATAATCACCAGACCAACCGGCCATTCTCATTTCTCTTAATAGCGTGAGGCGTTTACAAGGATGGTTGCTGAAGATGGATGTCACATTATCCCAGGTCTTGAAGGGGCTTCGATGATGTAAATTGTCAATTACTCCGCAGGTAAGCTGGTTGGGGCAGACGCAAATGGATGCTTCTTACTGAGGCAAAAGTACACTATAAAGGTTAGGTTAAACGTAAAAGTATAATCGATAATTTTGGTTATCAAGTAAAACCTACCAGTCATGTGATCTGTTGTACTATATTGTAACAAAAACTTTATTGTACTGGTTTCTTGATTATAAGTCTATCGCTTTGCTTTTACGTTTGCAGTTCGGCTCGAAAATTTTTTCTTTGAAAAATTGCCTATGGTAAGGCTGCCGTACCTGTCGAGATAGAAATTATTATGATACCGCTCATTAATCCGTTTTTTTTTACATTTTACAGCCGGAAGGACAGCTAAAGGTTGTACTTTCGGCTAAGCGACCAGCTGCAAAAAGCATATGCCACAAACACTGTAAAATAGTGATTATTCAAGATTAAAAAAAGTTGAAGACCACTGGCATATAAAGATCTCTATGACTTTAATTTACCGATGTACGGCCTAAGTAATTCTGGCAGAATAGTCGGATAGAAAAATGTAGATTGTATTATTAGTATCTCTATGGATCTAAGTCCAGCGAGATCGTCAATTTTAGTTTATTCCATTTGTGACACAGTATAAAATACGGCCAATAAAACAAATAACGCACAGGAATAGGAAAACACGGGCAAAGCGTTAAAAACACGTTATTAAAAATGTTCCAAGCTAAATAAATACACACGAATAAAGCTAGTTTTAATAAAAATCAAGAAACACTAATTTTTAAAATACAATTAACATAAATTTCCCTATAGAATAATATACAATTTACAAGTTAAAAGCGTAAAACTAGAAAATGGTGTTACGACTTGAATTGAGAGGCAACACGTAGGAAGGTTTCGTGCGACGTTCGTGCTGCGTTTTTTATACGATTATTCTGCCAGAAATACTGTGGTGATGTAACATGGTACGT
>CH003308.1:392531-477495 GCA_000149265.1 Ciona savignyi | reverse complement strand
ATCTACCCATTATGGATAAAAATAATAACATTTTATCATGTGAAGACCTGTGCCATCATTCTTAATTTAAAGAAAAAAATTATTCAGTAAACCACATTAATATTGAAGCAGTAATTAATGGACATTGCCTGAACCCAGCGGATTAATGGGTTTTACCAAATTGAAGGAGCGTGTCTCAAATACAACACACTGCAATAGCTCCGGTAACCGACGGTGCAGTATGGAAAGAACGGCAGTTGCACACTCGAGTTTTTTTCCCCTGTGTCTTTGCACACTTGGGTAATTTCACACACGCTAGCGATCCATCTTATTTGAGAAACAAATCAACTGTGCGCCGGCTCGTTAGCGTGTATGTTGACCCGACTTTGCGTTTTAAACATAAGCATTGTATAATTTCCAACAAACCTGTAAACCTACCTCGAATAATTCACTGTCAGTACATTTTTTGTTATGTTGATAGATATGTTTGCTGACGGACACGAAAGATTAAGGATGGAATAAGATAATTTTTTTTAAATTTTGGTAAAAAAGTAATGAGATTTGTGTGCACACTTGAAGTGTGAACTCTTGGACGTTTGCACACTACACACTTAAATATTTAGCGCATGCACACTTAAAAACTTATCGATAATTGACGTACTTTCCATACGGGTCGACGGTGGGCGCGAGGTGATCTGACGATTGCCAATGTGTTAACCCCTTGGTTTTCCCATACACCGGGATAAACATGAATATCCTATCCTAGGTTATGTCTATGATAAAAACTACTAATAGAGTACAAGTTACTACCATTAAAAACTGCTCCTCGAATCCAAACATAATAAAGATTGGTGAGCCATAAGGATATACACTGGGTAAAATATTACCCATAAGGATATACACTGGGTAAAATATTACCCATAAGGATATACACTGGATATATATTAAAAAATAAAAATTAATTCAAATTGGTTGCCACTGAATGCGTTTTATAATAATAATTGTAATACAGTGATGCATGGGTTTAGTTAGTTTTACACATTACAACTACCGGTAGTAAAATACAAATGACAGTTAAAATAAATTAATTAAAACTAGGTTTTAAAATATTTAAATAACATATATTTCTATTAGAATTATAAATAATCAAACCCAACCCAGGCACAATATTGCTATATACCAGTTTGGTCTTGAACAACTTAAACTTGTAAGTTACAGTTATTATAATGAAACCTTTCGTTTACCATTTTAACTGTATAAGCTTTGTGCAAATTTATTAATTGTTCTTTTCATTTTATTTGTAGATTTCCTTTGAAGACAATAGTATTCTATATACAACTTTGTATACTAGTTAATAAATTGAACGGCGATTAATTTAAAAAAATTGATAATAAGTTTAACAGTTTTTTGCCTCCCTTGCTGTTTTTTGCTTTAATACTTTTGCATTGTATGTTCGCATGGTACTGTCACTTTAGTGAAAATGCAACATGCTAGTAAACAAAAAACAATCCGAACCATTATACAATATAGTCCCAGATTAGCATTAATCCTTAGTTAAACATGACTTAACATTGTTTATAAATTAAAATATGATTAACATGTGATCGATAGTTAGTAATCACTTAATACCAAATATGTTTATTTCATCTATAAAGTTGTGTTACAGGGAATGAACAGCGAAGGACATGAGTATCGAGTTAGTCGTACCAAACTAGTAGCTTAAGCACGCTTTGATGGGACTCAAACATTACTATATATGAATGAACTACTTTTAAAACAATAACAGAGATTGTACATATACCAAGTTGCCTTGTCCAAGAACATGCAGCGGCTGCTTTTTTACACATAGTGACGTATTAGACATTTAGTTATTTTAGCAGTTTAGTTTTATATGTTGGGCAAAAATGTCAGAATAGTTTATCATAAAAATGTACAGCAATGAAAGTAAGTTAAAATGTTTAAACCAAACAAGAATGTTGTTTTTTTACTCCCCTAATAGATCAAGATACAGAAAAAATTGTTTTATATTTAAGTAGAATTCGTTTCTAATTATTTTGAAGCTATCTACCTTTGTATTAACATTGATTAATCATACAATTCTTAGCACAAACAATATATTTGATGATATAATGTGGTAATCCTTTTGGTAAGAAATTATAAAGGGATAGTTTTAACAGATTATAATAGCACTGGTTAATAGAACAAACCACAATTTTCTGATTTTAAAAAGCAAGAGGACAGTTTTTTGATAATTCGTAAGAATCATGGTCATGTTTAGAATAAAAGGCTAATAGTCTGTTTTTTAAAGGGTCATGGTTCTAGTAGTCACAGTTGCCAGGAGAGACACAGTAAAATTTGTTTTATTGTATAGGTCTTTATAAAGTTGCCTTATTTTAATTTGTTTATCTGCTTAAAGATAAAACTGAGTGTTAGTCATAACTCATAAGCACATATTTGTAATTTAGAGATAGTTTCTATGTTGACACATGCAATTTATGGAATGGACAGAAGTCGAGTTGCTGTAATACTGTCAACATTAAAGACGAATTCCCCTATTTTCTAGTAGTATTTAAAAAAGTTTTCATAAAAATAATAACATAATCATCTAAACACAATGTAATCAAACAATTTTGGTTTTAAAAATACACATTTGCTATATCCCTTACAAGCTAAATCTGTCGAATCAAGGCCATTCAACGATTGCCTGTCAAAGAGTATATTTTATAATGAAAATCAACCATGCACTTTTTTCCAATATGCAAAAATATTAAAAATGCTCCAGGCTAGGCACCTCCTTGTATACCATATACGACAATAAATAACTGGAAAACAATTTTAGATCTCATTTTGAAAACTGTTTTTTGACAAACGCGTAGGACTACCACATTTACTTTTCATGCTAGGGCCCAAAATAATTAGTACCTAAAATCCATCAAAATTTGGACGAGTAAGAATTTACTCACGTGTGGAAGCTCACATGAATATCGGTAGTATAGTCTCCAGTATTGCGCCGCGCCATGTGTTATTCAAAGCGGCCACACTGATAAGGATTCGTTTTTGTCCCCTATACGCCAGTTAAATAAAAACGGTTGCAAGAAACTTTAATTAGTTTTTTATTTGCAAGAGTAAACAGTGGAGTCTTTACGTTACTCAGACTTTTTGGCCCTGAGTAATTTACTTGTCTGGAAGGATAAGCATAACTGCCCAAATGTACAATAATTTATTGTCTAATCTTCATCATTATTTTTTAATAAAAATTAATAAAACGTATATTTATTTGTAGACATTAAAGATCTATTGTTTAATAATAGCTGAGCCTACAGTCCCTGTTTAAGATGGGCAGTTTGTTTCGCAGTGAAGAAATGTGCCTGGCACAGTTGTATCTTCAGAGTGAAGCTGCGTTTGCCTGTGTCAGTGAACTTGGAGAGTTGGGATTGGCTCAGTTCAGAGACGTACGTATATTATGGCTGTGTATTTATTTCACCAGTGGTTAAGTTTGGTTTATTCAGCATCCAAACAAATGTTAAATTATTTTGATGGCACGAAAAAAATGACCAGTAATTAAGTATTACCTGAGCGTATAACTAACTAAACAAGCATGTAGACGACTAGACGTATATTTATTAATTATCCAATTCAGACTACACTGTGAATATCTAATTTACAAAGGTTTTCTCGATTAAATTGTCTTTATAACATTGACAATTTATATCTGCACATTATGCAGCAAGGGGTGGAAAAATCTTTAAATTTCAATTAAAAATTTGATAATGTTTAATTAAATAATTTCGCCAGTTAAATCCTGATGTAAATGCTTTCCAACGAAAGTTTGTCAATGAAGTCCGTAGGTGCGACGACATGGAAAGAAAGTTGCGTAAGTTTTTTTACCGAATTCTGGTCATTTTTTTATCAAATGTCTTTACATTCAATTTTGTATTGTGTTTTAAGGTTTTCTTGAAAAAGAGGTGAAGAAGGATAATTTGGCCATTGATGACACTGGTGAGAATCCACCTGCTCCTTTGCCCCGTGAGATGATTGATATGGAGGTATTGATTTCCAAACCACGTCGTATCTGGCGCATTACTGCATTCCCGTACTTTTTGTTTAAAACATTTTTTACTTATAATGTTTTAATTCGTAACTAGTCAATTTCTTTATGTTTGACAGCACCTGAAGAGATGCTAAGCCTTAAACAAGGTATTATATGATACTTAGGATCAAAAACGTGTTATCTTTAAAATGGGATATTTTATGGTGAATTTCGTATACTTTTAAAATTTTGTTATTAAAAAAAACAGTCAAAAATTTTAAAAAAAATTTAAAAACACACATTGGAAGTTTTTTTTAAATATTTATTACAATAAAGCGTTAACTCAAAAGTCACAACTCAAAATTCAATTACATATTTTACTACTAACTAAAGAATCTTTATATTTATTCCTTTAAATTTCCATGTCAAACTCAATACCAATAAAATATATATTTTGCTTAATATAGCAAAATAAATCAGTGCTAATTTATCCATTGCCCAATAGTGATATTAGTTTACTAGCAGTTCACAAAGATATGTTTTTTTTGTTGGCAATATTTATGAGAGGACAAGATGTAACCATCAAAGTAAAAATACATAATATAGATTTATTTCCTTGCTTCATCAGGGTTAACCATTTTTTAACCAAAAAAATATTTTAAAACTTGTCAATGAAAACAGAACAAATTGTAAAGAGCCTTGGTAAAAAAAAGCATTGTTGCATCACACCACGATTCTAAGTTGACCTCATCGCAGGTGTTATCAGATATATACAGGTTTAAAGAATGACTACATAAATCCCATTTATTTCTATATTTGGAAGTATTTTACTTCATTGTTTTAAACTGGGTCTGTCCAAGAAATATAATAATTAGGACTGTGACTGCATCCCTGTTTGAAGGTACCGCATTTCTAAACTTTTTTAGATATTATAACATCTAAAACAAACTATAGAGGGTCATTTAGAGTTCGAACAACAGAGGAAACAGTAGGCCTATATAATATATATATAGAGAGAGGAAAAACCCACATACAAGAATCTTCAACTGCATCAGCACAATATAATAGTAGTCTACAATATATCTTTTATTATTTTTATTTCTAAACACAATTGACACCTTGCTCGACTAATGCACAAATTGAGTGGCGTCCAATGCGTCATTGCATGATGAATCATTTACTTTGCTAGAATTAAAATAAACTTGTCTGGATTTTGCAATAACGTACTCTAGATAAATAATGTTGTTGTTTTTTGTTGGTATAAAGTTCGGACACAATGATGTAGCTAGTGTGAAACTATCTTCTGGCACTGGGTTTTTTACCAATATAACAATGGCATTGTACAGTTCCTATAGCACCCCATCTTATATTACAATGATACATATCACCCTTATGGCAACTCTTGCTGCTTAAAATTTCTGCACTTAGAAAGTGTACAATATTTTTACTTACTAAGTTTAAAGTTGGGTCTGTTCTTTTTCAAAAAAAATATTTTTCTTAAGTAAATGGATCTGTATTGTCTATTTCATTTTAGAAACTGTTGCTAAGTCCACAATTGTTTATTATAAACTTTCAGTTATTATCTTAATAGAATAAATTTGACAAATTGGAGACGGAAATGAAAAGTGTTAATTCGAATCAAGAGGCATTGAAAAAGAACTTTCTGGAACTGACTGAGCTAAAACACATTTTAAGAAAAACTCAACAATTTTTTGAACAGGTAATAATTTTACCCAAATTATAAAAGGGTGGTCTGTTATATTATCATTAGTATCAGTATGTCTCTAGGTTCCACTGTATAAAAAATGAATATACCTTTTGCCATATGTATAAGGGGGCTAATCTCATATTTATTTTTTATATTATTTTAGGTTCAATTTATTTAATTAATTATTATGCAACTAAGCAATGAAATACTGGGGTTACATGTGGTTTATGTTTTTGTTTCAGTTGTATTTGCTTATGAGTGTTTACAGATTATATTAACCAAATACAAAAAAAACAATAATCAAGTTTACTTCCCAATCATCTATAACTATAATTTGCAGTGGCTTTCAAATATGTTTAAAAACTCAATCTTAATTTGCGAATTCATTTTTTTATTCTGAGTTAAAAGACAATATTGTACTTTACTCGCGTTTGCGTTTAAATGATCGCAATACAAATGATAAACGCATAATGTATTAAAATGCCATTTTTTATGAAATCCTATCACTAAACTCTGTATTTTTGTAATGTTAACATTAACTTAATATAAAAAGAGGAATTAAGGAAAATAAACAATGTATATTTTACAAATTTATTGTTTTCTTTTATTAATCTTTTATGCAAGTGCAAACTTTTTGACATTAATTTAAAAAATAGATCTGTTTCAAATTGACATTAACATATGTTATTATTTTTAGTAGAAAAGTAAAGTTTAAATGTTAATTATCCAAATGCTCAGGCTGCTTTATATCAACAAGACCAGGAGACCCATGTGCCTCAACAGTATGATGATGAAACTCCACTTATCGCCAGTGAATTTTCCCGCTCGTTTAATAGATTTGGGTTGGTATAAAAGCTTTTATAATGGATTAAGTTTTTACAAGTTGCTACATAACCCACAGATTTGTATCAACTTAGTCCACTTTTTTTGTTTGAAATTTACCGCACTCACCACATTTCGGTTTAGTGCATATCATATGTGTGTTTAAAAAAAACAATTTTAATATAAAGAGTTAATTTTTTTATATTAGATTCGTTGCTGGGGTGTTAATGAGGGATAAGATTTCTGCATTTGAACGAGTGATTTGGAGAGCTTGTCGTGGCAATGTATTTCTTAGATACACTGAGATTGAAGCTGAATTAGAGGATCCCCATACGGTAAAAAATTTGTTTATTATGTTTGTGAAACGGAAGCCTTGTTTATTTTTCGAAAAAGCAATATTAGTCTTTCAGACACCAGCTTTTTGATTGTGTTGTGTATACTAAAGCACTTGGTGGACATTGTTTAAACCCACATATAACCCACTGGACTAACGAGTTAAACAACTAAAAAAGACGTTCATCAAGTAAATGTATAAAAATATAATTATGGTTCGTTGGGAACAAAAGTTCTTTTTCTTGGTTCTTTGTTTCTGTTACAAACTTTTTAGTCGACACAATCTAAATGATGCTTCAGTGCATGTTATCCGATAAGTTGACAGCTTAAACTGTTCATAAACCGGTCTTTCAACAAAATTTTTACTGATGAGATAAAGGATTAACCCTCTGAATCTCGTAAATATGCAACCTCATTCGTAAAATCAACTATGTTCCAGGGTGACAAAGTGAACAAGTATGTTTTCATTGTATTCTTTCAAGGAGATCAGTTGAAAAGCAGAATAAAGAAAATATGTACAGGGTAAATTTATTTCGTTTGATGGTTTTTACTATTTTAATTCTAAAACACATAAAAATCTGACGAGGCCTAAGGTGTTGTTTCATTTGGCTTTATTGCAACAACTCAGTATTTTTTCTCACATATAGTTTTCTTATTTGATACTTCCAGCTGTGGATTATTATATCACTATATATTGGACAATTAATATTCATATTTTTACATCTAAATTGTTAATTTTTGATTGGATTTCCCCTCCAGGTTTCGTGCCACTTTATATCCGTGTCCGGAGACCCCACAGGAACGGAGGGAAATTGCTCTTGGTGTCATGACCAGAATCGAAGATCTGCAAACTGTAATTTATCATTGTTAAATAAAACGCTTGACTTGTTGTTACATTAACATATGTCAGAAATTACATGTCTGCCAATGTACATATCCAATAAAATTGTTAAAACACTTTGACGGTTTTATGTTTATGGTTTGTTATTTGCATGGTTCGGCAACCTTATTGTATTTCGCCTGTTATATGTAATTAAACTTGTGCGGATAAGGCAGTGCCAAGACATGTATCATCACAATATTTTATTAAAAATTATACCAATTTGTGCACAGGGCACTCATTTTAAATTATACAAATAGTAACTCATTGTTTTTAGGTTTTAAATCAAACCGCTGATCATAGAAGAATGGTTTTGTCCCAAGTTGCGCTTAACATACGAGTGTGGCTCATAAAAGTAAGTATTTTTGACTGATTTCAATCAAAGTGAGTTCAAAATTTTAGTTCACATTTTTTGGAGAGTAAACCACCTTACATGTAAAATATTAATATTATTTCACTGGTGTTGCCTGTACTTTCCATGTAATAATTACATTGAAATGATCATTTTTTCCAGGTTCGAAAGATAAAGGCGATCTACCACACACTGAACCTGTTCAACGTAAACATTGCCGAGAAGTGTTTGATCGCCGAATGTTGGTGTCCAGTTGTTGACATCGATCGAATTCAACTCGCTTTGAGAAGAGGAACAGTACGTACATTTTTAAAGCATTTAAAACTTAATTTAATGTATTATGCTTTATTTGCTGCATATATGCTGAATTCAGGTTATACTTTATTGGCACTTACATTGGCGTCAGAATAGTGGTGTCTAGGGTGCTTTAACCATAAATGATGCTTGATATCAAAAAGAATAATGCATAATACAAATGGAAGATTGACTCAAATAAAAATAATATATATATTTATACATATGCCATATGCAAATATGCATAAAATATTAATCATTCTAACATTTGTTATGCGAGGAGTCTTCTTAAATCCTAAAACTTGCTGTGTAATTTGGTTTTATAAAAGATTTTTTTGCACTTTTTAACATGTTTATTTAAAATGATAAAAATAAACTTGATTGTATTAATCATCACATTCAACAATAATATTTTTAACTCATGGTCTGGTATTACTTGTTATCAATATGGCAAAACAGTCACATTTTTTATAAAGTTTTTAATTTAAATATCACCATTTGTGAAAATTGTGCATAATACAATAAAAAGTAAAGTTACATGATATGAAAGATTTATATATACATGTGTATAAATATCTATATACATAAGTAATTTGTATAATAAATATCTATATACATAGTAATTTGTACAGTGATATAATTTTAATATGAACAGGAGTTGAGTGGATCATCTGTTCCTTCCATAATGCAACAAATGCAGACGAAGGAAAATCCACCAACTTACAATCAAACTGACAAATTTACTTCTGGGTTTCAAGCAATAATCGATGCATTTGGCGTCTCCAACTACAGGGAGGTTAACCCAGGTGAATGACAAATTGTTTATTTCTCAATTTAATTTTCATAAGGCTATTTTTTAAATTTTGTATTACTTAAGTTTCACGATGAGCTTTTCTTTAAGAGCAGCATGTACAATGCACTTTTTCAAATCTCTTCATAATATTTTTAGAAGGGAATTTTGAGTTTTAATCCAAATATGCTTTCATTAACTATCAATCATATCTACGGCTACTTATAAAAGAAATTATTTTTGCCTGATAATAAAGTAAATGTGGGGTTTATGTTTTTGATTGTGTTGCTTCTTCTTAAATGTACTGGTGGAATTGGCAAATTTATTTATTTTTGTCAAGACTAGTCGATATTTTTTTTAGTTTTCAGAAATGGGGGCTAGTGCTAGACATAATTTTAAAATTACTTTAAATTGCAAAATTATAGACATGGGAATTACATTACGAAAGTCAAATTAAAATTACGAAATAACGCATTTGTTGGTAATTATACAAACAAAAATTGCTCGCGCTTTACATATGAAGTACATTCGCTCTTTCCGGTAAACAAGTTAACGTGGTGATCATTGCTATAGTTAAAAAAACGATGCAAGGGAAAGATCAGGCAGGCAAAATGCTATAAAATCCAGGTTTAGTGAAAATTCATTTAAATTCCATACCTGGAATGTGGCTCTTGGAACATTTAAACTAGTGACGAAACTATTAAAATACATATATCTTAAATGCCTTTTAAAATTCAAGTAAATGGCAAGTAAATGTAATCACTTCAAACCATTATTACTTTACATTAATAGTTAGTAACAATATTGGTTATATCTGACTTCATATATAAAAAAAAATAGTGCCATATATACAATTTACTTATCTTAATAACATGCATTTTGTTTACAGCCCCATTCACCATAATAACGTTCCCGTTTCTATTTGCGGTTATGTTTGGCGATATGGGTCACGGCCTTCTTATGTTTTTATTTGCTTTATACTTGGTGTTAAAGGAAAATCGCTATATGAAACACAAACCTGAAGATGAGGTATGTGCTATGTTTATTGTTAATAATGGTAGACATACAGTTGCATATTCAAAATGTGGTCGTTTTTGATATGGTGATGTAATCATTAGCTGACACAAAATTCATATCCCTAATTATCATTCTTAATAAAAGAAAGAAATATCATGGCACAAACTTATTAATACTTTATTTAATTTTCAACAAAAATTAGATTAGTGCACTTAAGTTTTGCAATAGTTAAGAAAACAAATTTTTCAGATATTTAAAATGATGTTTGATGGTCGTTACCTAATATTACTGATGGGTCTATTCTCCATTTACACCGGCTTTCTTTATAATGAATGCTTTTCTCGATCCATCAATATATTTGGCACTTCCTGGAATGTCAGAGCAATGAATTTCACGTAAGTTTTTTATGGAATTTCGATGTGTAAGTAATTGTTTTATGTTGAAATTGCACACTTGAGTATTAAGGAAAATGTGGAAATAACTACGGGCAGATTAAAAAACCAACATTGTTCACTTATTCTGGTGGCCCATTAATCTATTTTTTACAGAGACAATGACGTATTCCTTGCCACCAACCCAGTAGTGACTCTGGATCCAAACAAACCCGGCGTATTTCGCGGTTACCCATATTTCTATGGTATTGACCCGGTAAAACTAGTTTTACATATTTTTTTTATTAAAGAGTTCATTTCAAGTTTTTTTTAATTGCAAAGAAGAAAGCTTAACCTAATTTGAACTTACTCCCATGACAATTAATAGTTGCCACATTACTCTGTACTATCATATTCCTAATCCTTAATAATTTAGATCTGGCAGTCAGCTGAAAACAAGATTACAGTGCAAAACAGTTACAAAATGAAGAATGCTGTATTAATGGGTTTTGCTCAGATGATTTTTGGTCTTTCACTTGCGTTTTGTAATCGCAGGTAATATGTTCTGTATTTTTTAAACGAACAACCATTAATGTATTTCTATGCGAGGGATTTGTCATTGAGCACATCACTCCAATGTAGTGGTATCTAACATACATTATCTAATATAACGAAATTTAAAAAATTACCTACTACACACTGTAATAGTGCAACTGATGAATGCAACATATTGTTCCGTAGTTTTATTTACCATTTCCTTCTCACCAGAATCCATTTTAAGTATTAAAATCAGTTTTAACCGTCCACTGTTACATATTCCCTTTTCTTTGAAATCAAATGGGCTGTTGTGTAGTCAAATAACTATTTTTCAAATCTCAAGTCTGTTTTGGAGCCATTACTTTATTACCAGACTATTGGTTATCATTTTGAAACAGATAGAGTAATACAAATATTATTGCATGGACATCCATGGTATAGCTTTTACACCATATGGTGTTGTGAATAACCTTCTATGCATACATTTTTATGTTTTAAAGTGATGGAAAAAGGAATAGGAAAAACTGCTAATTAAAAGCACGAGAAAATAATCTATCACTTCCCCAACAATATTCTTAACCCTAAAACTAAATCTAAACAATATTAATTTGTGTGACTTTAACATAGATAAAAAAGGCGTTTATTCTCCACAATGTAATATATATTTATAGCGATGTAGACAACATGATGTTACCACGTGGACACTTTATTCCACCACAGCATGCCGCCAGCCTAAATAAACATTATACTACATTTCCCTCCACCCATAGTACATAGTCATTCATGAATTTAAAAATGTAGATTTTTTTTACTGTTTTTTTAGTTTGTTATTCATGCCCAGTGTTACTTTCCAGGCACTTCAAGGATAAACTTACACTTTACTGTGAATTGTTACCACAGTTGTTATTTCTGTGTGCTCTCATTGGCTATCTCTGTATGTGTATTCTATACAAGTGGTCAGTGTGGACTGTTGCCCAATCTAATGTAAGTGATACTAAAAATCTGATTTTATTTGGAGACTTTTTCTACCATGAACAACTTTTGATGTGTATATTTTTTGCAAATTTACATTGATTGTATAAGCCAAGTAAAATTTAAAAGCTAAACAAATATTTGTGTACATAAATCGGATGATTGTAAAAGTTTTGCTGATGGTCACCAGATTACAGGATTTATTTAGAGTATTGTTGATTACCTTGTCCCTGGTTTAGTTGATACAGTTGTAATGATGCATTCATGCATTATTATATGTTTTGTTTTTTTTTACATAACTGATTGTTTGGCTGAAAAACTTTCAATACAATTACCAAGTATTCCAATAACTGTGTGTAATTAAACTTTGTATTTTCAGACTGCTCCCAGTTTATTAATTGGGTTAATAGACATGTATATGTTAACTGACCCGAAATCGAACAACAGAGTGCCATTGTACACCGGTCAATACCAGGTGCAAATATTTCTAGTCATTGTCACAGTACTATGTGTTCCTTGGATGTTTTTAAGCAAACCTTATATTTTGTACAAAAGGTCAAAGCAAAAGAAAGGGGTACGTAGCACAATATTTTTATAATATTTTTATTAATAAAATAATTTTTTGGAATTTAAATCGTTTTTAAAATTCAAATGTGATCCATTTCTGCATACTGAACCAAAAATATCTACTGTATTTAATTGTAATTATACTGAAATATATATATCTTTCTTTATATTATAGTATGTACTGGTAGTGGATGCTGAAGACCATGAGACTCCCCATTTAACGGTAAGGATTAAATCACTTGCAGAATATTTAGATGAGCAACAAAATCACTTGCAGAATATTTAGATTTTAACAAAAATTAGATAACTTTATAATAACAAACCTTTGCTTATTTTAGTTGTTGGATAAACTTAAATTTGTAAATTTGTTGTTTTTTTCTATCTTGTCAACTTCAATATTAGAATTTCTTATAATCATGCAGCTAAGTCCATCATGTGCAAGATGTATAGCATAATAATATTGTATTAATGATTGGCAATACATATTTTGATTTCCCCTGGTAAACTGGATAATTTAAATTTTAGTTATGTTTTTCTGTTTATTTTTATCTTTGAAAGTTTGAAGTAAATATTCCTTTCTAATCCGGGAATATCGGTAATAACGTCAAAAAAACCCAAAATAGGCAGGGAAAAAAGCCTTGCCTTTGTTTTAACCTAATTGGATAACTTCCTGATACAAATAATCTGATAACATGACATGACTGTCACGAGCGTGATGCAAAAAAGTAACGATGTAAAAATAAATGTTTGTTTTCTTCGGATTCTAAGGGAACCCATGATTGGGTTGATTGTCTCTGCTAGGAAAATTTGCATATGAAGTTAAATTGATATATTCTCCATTAAATATTTATTGCACACAGCAAACAACTAATCAATTTAAAGAAGGGATTCATTTATTTTAATATACAATTGGCACATTTTTTACCGACTGCTATGTAATTACAAACAATATTGTATACTACCAAACATGATAAGATAAGTTGGGTATTAACATGTAAACTTTTGAGAGCATAATAGACTTTGGTACACATGTTAATTTCCTGGGTATAAATATATAGGAGGTGTTATTTTGCTTGTAATCATTAGATTACATACTGCCACAGTTGTAAAGTTATTGCCGTGTATTGAATAGGTTGTACACCTGTTTTGTTAAGTCCATTAATTTACTTGGTCGGGCAATGTCCACTAAGTGCCTTGCTTAGGGGCAGAAGTCACTCTGTAGTGGCAAGGTTCGATTTTAACCCCATTTGGCTAATATTCCAGATGTAGATCTAACAATACACAGGATGATATATGTTGTTTCTCTTTATATGATCGTTTGATTACACAGAGCATGATGGAAGCTGGAGGTTTAGACTCACAAAGTGATGATGATGTTGCTATACTTCATCATGAAAATAATGATGCAAACTATGGAAAACAAGAACCAGAATCGGTGGGAGGATACTAGACTTGAATAATGATTTTTTAACACTCAATGTTGCCAATGACAATATAGAGTTTTTGTATGATGTTTGCTTGTTGCCCAACTCTTTAAGCATACTAGGTTCATGTTTTTTCATACTAAGTTCGTCAAGCATACAAAGTTATTAATTATTATGCTTATTTTCCAGTTTGACATGAGTGAGGTGATTATCTACCAAGCCATCCATACAATTGAGTTTTGCCTCAGTTGTATTTCTCACACAGCGTCTTATCTACGACTCTGGGCTCTAAGTCTTGCTCATTCTGGTAAGTATACCTCTGTATAATGAGTTAAGATTAAAATTAGTTGCAGAACAGTTTGCTTAAGGTATAATTTTTAAAAGCAAGTTCTTGGAGTAATTTAGGTCTGTAAAATACTTCTACAAATTATTTGTCTAAATTATACTGGACTTGGATGCTATTTTTAATAGCTAACTATACTGAATAAATTAAATGTAACAGACCCCTTTACCAAAGAAGTCTAAGTTAACAATTAAAAAATTCATCTTGTGTAACAGAGTTATCAGAGGTGCTTTGGTCCATGGTGATGCATACAGGGCTTGCTACAAGTGGAACAAGTGGTGCGATTCTTTCCTTCTTTGTGTTCTGGTAAGTTTTCTTAAATTAAGTATAATATACATGTTGTATGGGATTGAATATTTATATTTTATCTCTGTCAATGGGAAAACACATAAGTTTTCACATAACAATTACCTCATACCTAATGTCGAGTTAGCATATGTATTGTAGTGTAATGTATGTGATTTAGACTGTCCCTCTATTTTATTTCAACCAATTAATCTGGATTTGGTAGACATCTGCTAAGTTCTTTGTCCAAGAACACAATTGTCTACATCAACAGCCCGTTTCAGTTAAACAACCTTAGTTGAAAGCGGAGTTGGTATCCCTCGGAGCTATGCAATCTTAAGTATATGTGTATACTGCACAAGTGACCACTGGTCATTTTTGATGTAAGCTATGTCAAAAGTTTTGAAAGGTTTAAAAACTAGATTATACCTTTATTATTTTGTATTGGCCACTCTAATATGCTGTCTTTTTTACATTTTTTAGGTTTTTTTCTTCGTTGACTGTTAGTATTTTGTTGGTGATGGAAGGTTTGTCTGCTTTTCTGCATGCCATTCGTCTGCACTGGGTTGAGTTTCAGAGCAAATTTTACAAAGGAGAAGGGTATATTTTCTCTCCGTTCTCTTTTACTCTCATCGTAGAGGGAAAAGTGGAAGAATAGTGGTTATTTAAATTACTGTATTGAACTTTAATAGACGGTTATAGATGGGTGAATTGTATATCTTAGTTGCCTTGTTTATTTTAATTTATGTTTTGTATTGACCTATAATGTAATTTTTCTTGTTAAATTTCAGACCAACATATTTTTATTGTAACTTCCACAGTTTTGGATTTTGTTATGTGAGGGTTGAACAATGTGCTTTATTAAGGATTTTAAATTAAATTGCCTGTAAGAGAATAAAAACTAACTATTAAACAACTGAGTATTTTTTATCGAATATTGGTTAAGTGATTGAAGTTCCCATGCATCAACTTAATTTTTCACGTTTAGATCATTATTTTGGCAATTTTACAATGTTATATTTTACGCACATGCGAAATTATATATATGTTGCTTAGTTGCTGAAACGTTCAGTCACCGAGGACATTACACTGGAATACCGAACTGGTTTTTACACGGTTTTTAACTTGCCAATATAAAAGTTTAGTTCAGTTGTCTAGAAAAGGTTTCGGCGAAAGACAATAACAACAATTTAAGATATTCGTGTTTATCCACATGAATGGGAGAACGCAACGGAGCTTAACACACTGGTAATTGTTAGATTACTTGGCGGCCACCGTAGGCTTACGGGAACTCTTCAGTGAGTTGTATTTGCTTTAGACGATCCTTCAATTCGGTAGAACAATAACCGCCGGAAGCTATATGCGTAAAGATTCTGCATATTTCCTAAGCCATCATGAAGGGATGTGCTAAAAGATGTTGGATTTTTTTTCCGATATTAAGTGATCAATTGGTATGCCGTAGCCCTTGCAAATTCATTAAGTTTAATTGGTGGTCGCCAGACGCAGTTGCAACCACCTTGGTCGTGCGCGCGAATAATCGCGACATTACTAGTAGCTTTCCTTTTTTTAATAATGCCGCACATTTACATAAGCTTGGCTAGTAAGACCGATAACTTACAATCGTCTTATAAATTAGTTATCTGACTACAACGTATCTTTCTGACCTAATTTAGCACACGTGCATACATGTGATGCATGTAGCCTAATAACTTAAACAATAAGAAAACCCAAATAAAAACAACAATAAGAAACACATCCAACCAAATCTCTCCGTCTGTATAACACAGTTGGCCCTTAATAAACTTCTGAGGAGTGAGGCATAAGGAAACACCTAACTTATATTTGATTTTGTGACCATTTTGGATGTGTTTTTGTACGTCACCAGGTCGTTTAACCACACTGCAAATTTTTATATTTCACAAAGGGATTTTTTTGGCCAACGTCTAGACTAGGTAAGATTTAAAATGATAACAAGAAAAACAACATATTTTATGCATGGTATAAACCTAAAATTTTCACAGAACTGCTTATCTCCTAGGAATTATAAAGTAAGGTAAAAAAATATACTGTTTCCCGGTTGGAAACAATAAAACGTTGTTGCGCTGACGAAATCCTTAACCACTAGTTTCACTTCCGCATATGAAATTTAAAACAGTACTTCATTAACCGTGTACAGTAAAATAAAGAGTTTCTTTATTCAAATTACTTCCCTTTACGATGGTCGTTTTTACATTTTTTCCTATTTTTTTTAAAATCCATTTTATTTTATATTTTAAACGGCCTTGGTAAAGCGCCATTTCCTCAGCAATTGTAAGATTATTATAGCTTTAACAGTGTGGTGTATATGGTTGAAACGTTTCCTTAGTTTAATATAACCCTATAATCCGTTCGGACAATGTTTACCAAGTACCTTTCTAAATGACCCAACCGACCAGCTAGCCACCCGTTTCGAACCTACAACCCTCGGTTAAAAGGAGATGCTCTAACATGATACCACTAGTTTAACCACCACTATTCTTAAAACACAATTTGTATGTAAATAAATATCCTATCCCTTATGAATTCGGAGAATTCCCTTCGGTTTAGTACATAAATTTTTGTTTTTACATATCTGGTTCATGTTATTTAACAATTCTTAAAGTTTTAATCCGATTGTACGACTCCTTGTTGGAGTGCCGGGGCGATATGGCATGCCTGTTACAATCATGATTTAAGAATAAAACATAAATTTTAGGGTATTTTATTTCTTGTTTATATCATTATCACAGCGACGGCTACCGCACTAACATTTTACCAATATAAATAAAATTGGAGCCGTCGTTCAAGTGCTATGCTAAAAGTCTAACAATGAGAACAGAATCTTATTTTTTAGGGTATATTTTCCAAAGTAATTTTTTAGTTTTCTCAAATCAGTGGCTAATGCACTTAATATTTCACCAAATCTAATTATAATTGGAGCAGCCTTTTTTATACCCAACAAAATTATTTTTTTTATAAAAAAAATACCATTTTGGTTTTTAACTTCCCATGAGACTTACCCTGAATTCATCATTCAAAATAAAGAAAAAAATAGACAAAAACAATTTTTCCAAATGGGAACCATAATTAGTGTTTCTGTGATTTGTGCAAAATTTTAATGACCATCATATTATGGTAGTTATGTTGACTTAGTCATATAACTTTACAGGATGGCGTTCAGTTATATTTAACCCTTTTTTGTCATTTTATGTAACAAAGACATGGTTGGTGTTCTCTAACCTATCCCTAAATTGTTACGGGCACAATAACAAAACAGTGCAAGAAAATTTCTCTTGTATTTCCCCCGAAACAATACGTGTGAACATTTGAAGCATAATCTTCTTGTGGCGGTATTCTCTTTCATTGCACGACAAAACGTAAAAAATCAGATAGAAAACATTATTAACTGCATCTTTCGAAGTTCATGCCCCACCCACCCCTCTCAAAAATAAAAAAGGCAAAAATCCAAAGTTTAGAAATAAATTTGGCACAAGAAGGGGTTGAAATAAACAGTTCTATAATATTGTTTTGATTCTAAATTGAAGAATTGGTATTTGGCGACCTCGAGTGGCACATATGTGATTACAGCTCAGTGTGAGGTTTGTTGGTTACAACAGCTGGCGCTGCATGTATGGTTGGCTTCCCTCCATGAAACCGACCACTGCAAATGACGGAGTTAAGTTATCGAATTTTTTAAATTAATACAGTGTAACTGCTTATCTATCTGACAATTGTCCTGAAATACAACTAATACACCGTTCTTATATACAAATTGTACACTATGTATACTATCCTAAATTAAGTAAGGTGTATTAGACATAAGTCAATAATAATAGTATAAAATATTGAGTAATTATAGTGGTCGAACAGCAACAGCCATTATAACGAAGGTAGTAAAATCTTAGTTTATGCTCTTAATCTCATAACTGGAGCTATGGCAATGTGTTTGCTCTAAATTACTTTTACCCATCTTGTCGAACAGCACTACTTTAATCAACTGTTTCATATTCCACCATATCCCCATGGCACGGAATACAATAAGTAAAACGTGGGAAATATTACATTTCCATTTGTTGTTGTTAATATGGATTTAAATGAAAACCCTGTTAGATAGCTAAACATGGCTCCGACAATTTATACATAGATGGAAAAACTAATGTTATAAAGAACACATTTATTCCAGACACTTTTTTTTCTTTTATAAACGAAGGTTCACTATCTTACCCTGTAGGTTTTGGTTTTTCTTGTTCTTCTTCGGTCGCTTTGGATGGCTGGAACACTGGGTAAGTGCCCTCATCCTTCATGATTTGGAGCAGATCATACCCCGGTAGACGTCCCTTCCACTCCTCATTCCGTAGTTTGTCTGCCAAAATAATATTTCTTCAAATTTCAGTGCTTTGTATAAAATTTTTGTTTTCTTTACTTCATATTAGTAACATAAATGATTAGCTGCTGATCTCTATGTTTTACTTCACACAATTATCATTGTATCTTAATTACTCACAGGAAATTTCTTCTTTGCCCTCTAAACAGCTGTTTAACCAACTTGTTATGTCTTCCTTTGTGTCTGTAACCGACTTGAAGTTTACTGAACCCTAGATGAACAAATTACAAGACAGTTTTAAAGGGAAGTTATTTCTATATTAACAAAAAAATAAAAACATTGTTATTAATTAAAGGGTTTTTGTTAAATTTTCATTTATTATACTGAATTGATAAAATTGTTTAAGAAATAATAAATTACCTTCTTGTTAAAGAAAGCGATCGGAGCACCTTCCCATTCCCCACCAGAATGCATGTGTAGAGCATAGTTACCGGCGGTGTTAGGAGTTCTGTTGGAAAATTGATATTTTATTAGCAGTTTTAACAGAAAAAAGCATATACACCTTATATTTTTTACCACAACAACATTTGTCTTAGCATTATTATACTAAGCAAACATAACATAGCAAGGAATATATTTGTTTTTTATTGTTGCAAAGACTGTTGACTAATTTGATTCTTTTTCTGTTGTTTCAGATTATTTATACGCAGGGAAAGAAAATGCACCATGAACCATATTTTGCTTTTTATATATAGGTTTAATATTTAAAGAAAGTCAATAAGCTAGTGGAAAGCAAAACATTAGATCAAGAACATTTTAGGACTAAATATAACAGCACAATTAGACATTTTTTTAGTATACTTAATCAATTTTTTAAATAACTTAAAATTAGTTAATAAAAAGACTCATGTTCGTAACTTTGTTTAATTTGGTATGTGGGAATTGAAAAACCTTGTTTGTAAATATTAACTTACGAGTCCATCCAAGTAAACAGGATTTTTCCGTAAAACTTTTCGCTGTTAGCTATCTTTTCAAGTTGTTGTCGCAGTTCTAATTGGTCACGGGAAACAGCAGATTTATCAATATATTGGATAACCAGTGGTTCTGGAGCAGCCATCAATTTTTGGAAATTAATAACTGATAGTTCAACCTGGAATTAAAATAAGACTTGGTATCGAATAATACAGTGTATTTTAATTGCATTATAAATATTTAGTGTTTAACTATAAAAGTGATAAAACTATATCACTGTAGTAACCCATGCTACTGAAAAGGCGTCTGAGTACGCCTTTCCATGGTAATTAAACCAACATTGTATAAAGTCTTATGATTACAAATTGGCACAATATCTTTATTTTATAATAAATACAAAGGCAGTATATCTAAAAATAAGATTAGATGAAGAACTAAAAGTAATAGTTAGTTTCAAAAATGTTATAATGGGGTTATTTTACCCAGTTCTTTTCTAAAGCCTTGGCAACAATTTGCTTGACATCTTCCACAGTGGAGAAAGTTTTTTTGTAGGGAAGAAATTTAGTATTGATGTTTACGGCAATCAAGTCTGACTTTCCATCCCATTGTCTGTTATTCAGCATAGGTTTTCTGGGGAACAGTGGAAAATTGGACATTATCATAATTGTAAATTGTAATGTTTTCACAGAAAACATTTTACAGCTTAAATCCAACTTTGCATTATATATTACCGTCGCTTAAATGTAAAACCCAATTTAATCATTACACCAGTATTCGCACTGACACTAGGGGGTTCAGAAACCTAGTAGGCATATATTTATGTTCCACCCTGTAACTGCACCGACACAAAATGTCATCAACACACTGTTAAGTGTTTGCATCTTGGTTAGTGGATATTTGACAGTTATTGACTTATCGTGGTTAAATCATTTAATATATAATTCCATAACCCAGGCAGTCAAATTAAACTTACATAGAACTGACGGCTGATTTCTTAATCAATAGGACTTGGTAGTCTCCTCCAATTACCTGGGCTGCTTCTCTGAACACTTTTTCGCCTGCAAAGTCAATTTAATGAAATAACTCTTGGAATGTCAACTATACCATGAACAGTAAACATAAAGTTATTTTTTGTAGTATTAAACTTTTCTATATTTATTAATATAGCAATTAACTTTTAGCAGACATTTAAGTTTGGTCAACAACTTTTTTTAATGAAAAATCTCATCAATCTTACAATTGTAAATATTACAAACTAAAAAGATTATTAAAAATTTATGATTAATCATTTAAATATTTGGTTTACCCAAAAACTATATATTTACCTTGTTCAGTGAAAGCAATACCGCACACAATTGGTTCACTTGTAGCACTGATTTTATCAAGATCACTTTCTTTTTGCACCACCATTGGCCATGCAAGGGAATACCTAAACAAATTTAAATTTAAGGTATTGTTTTAAAATTGTTTTTAGAAAACTCTTCCAGCAATATGAGCTATGAGTTAATGTGGGAAACATCTGCAGCTTAACCAGACAAGATAAGGAAGGAAATCACGATCCAAAGGAAATATTCGTGGACTGGTACTGATTACTGATAGCAGCATGGAATTAAACTTAAGCAAAATACAATACAACAAAAACTCATTTTCAATTTAGCTTGCATAAGGTTTCTGTCTCTTATGTTTATGTTTACTAAAAATTTCAAAATGATTGACTTTATGGTTTTACCTTCGAATCGCTGCTTCAATCTCAGATTGCATCCAAATGCCTTTGTACTCATGAGGAGTGCGGTCATTACCACTTCGGTAAAAGAACATTCGTGGGTAGGTGGTCACTTCTGCTTTTTGGCAGACGTCAGGCCAGTCAAAGCACTCAACTCTGTGAAGCGGCGAGTTTCCTAACAAAAATACTAATGATGTAAAACTTATTTTTTCCTATTAGTTCAGATTTTCTACCTGCATAAGTTCGATGGATTTCAATAAAAGTTGCTAGAGCAGCAAGTGCCTTTGGGTTGACTGTAAGTAAAACAATTGTTAATTATATGAGTATGTTATAATTGACCAGATTATTCATCACTGACTCCACTGATGTGATTCCGGTGTTACCAACTTATACACTGTTTAAATTAACTTTTTTAAATAACTGTAGATCATTTAGGCGACCAGAGTAGGATAATGGTCATTTAATTTGTCCAGCAAATAAGCCAAGCGTATTAGTGATTCAAGGGACTAGGTGGAAATCTTCTGGGACCAGTAGATTTATCACAGGATAATCATGAATGAAAAATCCACACATAATTAAATTAGAAAATCTGATAAACAAGTAAATTATTCATATACCAGGTATTATTCTATAGTTATTATAACGTTCACCTACACTCATGTGTGAATAATATGACGGCAAAATCACTTCCAGTGATTACTTTTTCATATGTAACATCGGTAAGTCTGGAGTAAGACTTGAAATCAAAGAGGTATAAATCCTTTAATGCCTTGTTAGTGTGCACTGCATGCATTACTGCATCATCCTGAATTTCCTGGACTGTAAAAAGAAATGCACAATTTGTGTAAAGACAATATGCATAGAAGGTAGACATTTTAACATAAATCAGCAAACAACTATTTGTGATTTTTAGAAAAGCTTCCATATATTCCGATAAATAAGTTATATACATTACTACAAATATACTGATTACTTGCCCCAAGACTTCCTAAAGTTGCCATAGTAAATCAAGCACAATTAAGTTTGCATGCAAATAAAACAAAACGAAAACCGTGAATGACACACAGTTTCACACACCATAAACTGGTTCATTGAATCGAGATTCCTCATCGTCAGCAACAATTGGTTCATTGGTTTCATTAATTTCTGTGAGAGATATCGCCTTTCGCTTGCTCGGGGGGCGCTCCTCGGATAATGGGAATCTATATTTCAAACTTCTTTCATAAATCAAACGATGCTCGTTAAGTCTTTCGTAATGTTGCTCTACTTCTCCAAAACTTTCAGATCCAAGGTATCCTACCATAATTTCTTGCTCAATGTCCTACAATTATAAAAAATTAAAATGTTAATAGACATCATTTAAATTACATGCAGAATTATGTAGATCTGTGAAGCATAGTTCAGAATTTTGCTATATAGGATATTCATTTTTATCCTATATAGCAAAAAAAACCAAGGGAGTTAACACACAGGCAATTGTCGGATCACCTCGCGCCCATTGTTGGGTTACCGGAGCTATTGCAGTGTTGTGTTATGTATGGACATGTTCCTTTAATTTAGTAGAACCCATTAATCAGCTGGGAAATGTCCGTAAAGTGCCTTTCCCAAGGACACAACCGACTAGCTAGCGACCAGTTTCGCACATGCAACCTTTCGATTAAAAGGTGACCCACTTAACCACTAGGCTAACGGGCCAGACTTTATAATTGTCATTTTAAAAATTAAATTTAAAACTAAAGATAAAAAGTGGCTCTTTAACCCAAACCTATGAGCAAAAATTATTAGTTCAGTGCAATAAATAAGAAGGATAAGATTCACAATTTTTATTACAATAAATAAAATAAAAAATTGCAAAATATTCCCTGATAGGCCTATACTTTTAGTGTTTCACAACGCAACAAGCAAACAACCAAACAAGTAAGGTTTAACTGGAAAACAATTTACAAGTAAAATAACACATACTTTATTGGAAACTGCTATTATTAATAATTGTTATATTCAAAATCTATATTTTTACTAACAATCCTCACAAATGAAATATTATTTTTATATTCGCCAACATGGTTCATAAAGTTTAAACAACGGCCCTTTAGAGTTGGTAAATATATGATTAAAATGAAGAATACTTATACATACAGGCTGGGTTTTAAAAGACATGTAGATTCTTCCCTCACTGGTTGCAACTGGTGTCTGGACAGTTTGCCTGTGTAACAATGCATTTTAATTTAACTGCGTAACTCCACATTTTGTATAATCTTACCCATCAACAACTAAACACTTTGAAAAAGGAAAATTGATGGAGCATAGTGATTCAGATATCTTTAAAGCTCTTTCAAGCTTCCCCTTTCCAGCAGTTAAAATTACAATGTCTTTTCCAGTATCAAGTCCAGACTCGATTTCATTGTTTAGTGTGGCGTTGTCATTAATGATGGTCTGGTGGATGCAACAGTATATACTATGCACATGCATTGAAATTAAAGCGGTAAGAGGTGAATGAAATTGTTAGAAATTTAGCAATATCAGCGAAGAGTAAAAATTAACATAGAGTAAGCACTTGCAGGTGAGTTATCAAACAGGCAATCGCCAAATCACATTCAATGTTGTGTTACTGGAGCTATTAGTACCATCTTGTAAATGCCTGAAGTATCTTCTATTACTTAAAACTTTCCTTTATTTTTATGAAAACCTACTAATCCATTGGATAATTGGAAATGGAATGTTTCCAAATTGCCTCATGACACAACCTAGCATGGCTGATTTCCTTTCAACAACCTTTGGATGCCTGTAGCCAACTGACTATCTCACGGATTGAGACAACTGGTTGGAGCAACACAAGGCATATCAAATAAAAGTCTACTCACAGCAAATGAATCTTGTTGCATGTGACGCAGGAGTGCTGGTACGGTGTTGCTGGTAATAGTTGCCTTGTACTGGCCATATGGACATTTTTCTCCATGTGCCAACGAGCACATAATAACCCAAAGCTGGTAAATAGTAGACAGGTTATTAACAACAAACGCAATTAAAGTGTTTGAAAATACAAACCTCTCCATTTATATTTTTTATTCTACCATTGTCTGCAGTAAAAAATGGGTTTTCGAAATCCATGGTGTATGCAAATATTGGTTCGCCATTTGACTCTAAAGCAGCATTTAACAATGCTTGATGCACTGAAAATATATCAGTTAGAATCAGATACTTAAGCTAAATAATGTTAGCATGACAGATACTATTACTTAAAGGCTGGTAAAACTACATTTGTAATTACATGGCTAACAACACTTTATGTGCGGCATGTAAAAGCACATTTCACTTTGTCCAATTTTTATTTATTTTAAGAATTGATAAGATAAAAGTTAAATAAAAATGGCAGTCACTAAAATATGTCAAATAATGCCCAAGTTGTCAGTCAGATAAAACCAAATAAAAGCAAACTAACCACGAAACTTACATAGTTCACCAGGATTGCTTATTGCAAGAATTATATTCTTTTTATTCTTGGCAGCCGTTTGTACTAGTTCATGTAAGTCCTCACTTTTGGTCACATTAGGCATCAAATCTTCATTAAGCAACCTTTAACATTATTGGTAAATATATATACTTAAAGATACTTGTATAAAAAGAGCAATTTTAAAAGACACACATTAAACTTACGTAACAATTAAAAATTCTGCATCCTCTGGAGTTGAAATGTAATCTAAATCTACAGAGTTCACAACTTCTCCATCCCTTTAAAAATTTTAAATAAAGTTAAAATGGAATGTTAAAGAAATTTCTTCTAATTGTGGACAGTGATTAAATAAAAACTATTGTATATCATTACTATATTTTAAACGAATAAATTGCAGCTGTAGATATGAATGCGACTCGTACAAACAATTATTAAAGTTTAAAAATGGCATAAGAACAGATAATGCACAATATACAACAGCTTTTTCAAGCATTAAAATTATCATTATATATTTAATGTATCTTAGATTTAAATGTATAATCTCTGACAATTGAAAATTTGCTGATCAAAGAAAATAAGGGTAATTTGATAACCAGCATATGCTATTGTACAAATACCGGTACCAAAGGGCATATCTAGATAATATGTTTCATGGACAAATTATACATAACACCGTAATTTTGTTAGAACATTATATTGTGACTAGTTAAACTCACTTGAATAACAGTAATTTTTCTTCTTTATCTTCACAAATAACATCAGAAGATTCGTTACAATTGAGAACACCGACAGCGGGTCCATTGGAATTGAGTGATTCGGTAACCGTCAACACCGAAGACAGTGCATTAGAAAAATGTTCAGTTAGATCTGAAAATAGGTACATTTATGCTTTAGACGTCATTCACATTTTGTAAAAACTAAGTCAAACCTTTTTTGTGTCTTAAAAAAACTCCATAGCCAATAGACGACTTTTTGTGCAAATTCAACTCAGTGTCACTTAATTGTGGAAATGACAAATCTTCTGCATCACATATTACAAAACAGAAGCTAATTGCAAATAAAAGTTTTACGAACATGGCCACCAAATAAGTTCAAACAAATCTGTTGAGTAAAACATGTTAATAGCTAGGTGACTAAAAACATGATTTCGCAGTTGTTGGTTAGTAGACAACGTATAAAAAAATATAGTATACATCATAAACATAAACTACGTAGAAAACTTTCTTTTTGTGTAAAGATTCACCGACGAAGCTGTTTTTGTAACAGTTTTGCCGTTTGCCCAGCAATCCAACTGTACCTATTTTGCTGACTACGAACTTACTATGCTACTTTTTAGGAATATAAAATAAAACACCGCGTATACGTTTGCAGCAGCAGAGAGAAAATACCAACTTAGCACTAAGAAATTTTACTGCATGTACGAAGATACAATGTGCTTAAATCGTGTAAGTCTTGTCACGTTTTGCACAATGTAAATCAGTTTGTATCACAGTACGAGTCGTGAAGAAGCGCTTAGCACGGGCTGCCTTTCACTTCAAGAACTGCAAACATATTCTGCCCCAAACTAAAACTTTCTTTATATTAAAACGTACTTCGTTATCTGTCAGAAGGCTTATGTCTGAACAGATGGGCAAGCAACCGGCTACACTGTTCAGGATGCAAAACTTGCTTGATTTTTCCTCTCCGGATGACGGGAATAAGAGACCAGCCAGCCGTTTCTTTCTCACTAGTAAGACTCGTCTTGGTTTGGAATTAATAATGCCTGGTACTCGAACACTTATGCGCGACGATGTTTTTTTTACTGCAATTGACGATTAATTATCCTTTTTTAAAAAGTAAAAAAATACGCATTAATGGCCCTATGGTATAACTTTTATAACGTTTTTATAACTAAACGATAAGTGTTTAGTCGAATCGGTTGTTTTTTTTTCTTTTATTGTTTAAAAAGACTTAAATTTATCTTTTATAAGATTCATATGGCTATGTGTGCGCAGATATGTTAATTTGTTAAGTGTGAGAATAGATGGTGCGCATTCATATTCCGGCCTCAAAGCTGGATTCTTTGGATAAGTGGTGCTCAGTTTTAAGCACCTACGGATGATAAATAGTTTTTCGCATCATGGAAAACTCCCAATTTTAGTTACAAAATAAAAATGAAACTGAAAATTTACGAAGTTGTCATTGATAATGACACATGTTTGATGCCGACATTGTTTTTTGTCTTAGTTTTCTGCCGTGCTGTTTAGCGCAAAAACTTGTACTTTAATCCAATCCAACACAAATAACTCCAAACAGCTGTCACTGATTAGAAGAGAGGATACTTGTGCAACTTCCCGACTATAGGTGCGGGCTCCTAGCACTTATCTTTGGTGGAAGCTGCAGTATACCGAGATGCGGGCGTCTCTTATTCAGAGTTTGAAATAACGCGTCATAGTCAAAAACTTTATAAATTTATTCGAAAATGGCTCGGGAATGATGGTGGGAACGAATAGTCTTGTAAATGGCGGTTTTATAGGAAAAATATCTACTATTATGACATGACAAATTATGACAAATTTTACCCAATTTAAGAATAAAAACAATATATTTAAATTTGTGACTGAACAGGGGCTATAACACGTCATATACGTCTAAAACTCTAAACAATCACCGATAATTCCAACTTGCTAACTTAATTCATCAATGGACGGTTTAACTCATAAAAATGAGCATGCAGTAAAAAAACGAGCGTTTTATACTTTGGTGAAATGGTGGGAAAAGGGGAATACAAAAACGATAATATTATCTTGTGACATGGATATAAATGTATAAAATAATGGCAACGATAAATCTAATACTTGTTTTTCAGCATGAATAGAAATACCCAAGGCCGTTATTATATATATGGACACCGGATGTCAAAAAGATTAAACGATTTCCCTCAGTTAAATAAAAGAGATAAAACTTCGTCAACGGAGAGAATTGACAGCATCGACATTTATAACTGACGCAATGCTGGAATCTAATACTACTATATTAATGAAAGCTACTGATGCACAGAGTGGAAATTCAAAGCACAAGGGGCACATTTTCAAACAAAATTCACAAGAGAATTAAAAAGTACATAAAGTGTACAAATGTGACCACGCAGGCATCACTACTAAAAAATACTAAAAAAATAACGAGTCTCTTGTCTAATTACTTAATCACTCTTGATATATGTACAAAGTGTATTGTTAGAGTATGTTAGCATAAACTAATGGGTTCCCGAGTTACCTATCCAATCTTGGTATCTATTCCCTGTTTTCTAAATAAAGTTTGTACGTCGGTATGCAGAAAATAACAATAAAAACTAAGTAAAAATCTAACATTTCTGACATGCTTAACTAGATTTAAATTTTTTTTATTTTTTTATTGGTCTTAAAAAAGACTTAGATATGGGAAATTGACTTTTATTGAAATAAACTAATTATACCACTACATATATATTCATTACATAATAGCTAACACCTGTAAAAGTGTACCTTGTTTGGTTATTTTTTCTTTTTCTATTAGCGTATGAAGTTCAGTTTATGGGGATTTCCCGGACAACGATAGAAAATGTGTATTTGATGCCTACTTATTTGTTCAAATAAAAATTCTTTCCTAAAATCGAAGCCGATAAATCGCACACGGTTGCCGTGCTTATATTGTTTGGTCTGTAGGAAATCGCCCAATTTACCAACAATTTGCCATTGCATATTATTCAAACCATATTAGCTAACATCTCTAGAAGATTTAAATTCGCTCGATCTATTCTTTACTTTTTATATGGAACTTTCATGGTAGCGGTCACTAGTTTTAGTGAAATTGAATTTTTGGGGTTTTAAAATATTTAAAGATGGGTAAGGGGTGTACCCATATTTTTCCGTATTCAGATTCTTTGTCAATTTATTTTGGATTTGAGTTTTCAACCCCCTTGGAAATATTTATTATTGCTAAATCATATTATATTTTAGGGTATTTTCCTAAGTAAACTGGATTTTTTAAAAGTAAATATTTCGTTTCAATGTGAAAATATCTGGGAAAACGCCCAAAACAGCCCCTCTTTTTTCATTTTTTGCTTTTTGTAAATTAAAGGTCGACGCAATCCAAACTAGTTAGTAAGCGTTACTTTTGTTCGTATGATTATTATTTTGTTCGTATTGCAACAGCTTTATTTTTCTATCAACAGCAAACTGTCGCAAAACTTCTACCTGCTTTAAACTGTCGCCGGATAATAAAGTTGAACTAAGCCTTTTGCTGTAAAGACGAGTAATACTGATACCCAGCCAGGCTCGTATAGAAATATCGTATAGAACAGTGGTTCCCAACCTTTTTGTCTTGGTGACCCTCTTAACAATTTTCAAAGATTCCGTGACCCACACTTATATTCTATCCTAAATGCAAAATTAAAAAGTTAGCACAAAAATGTTTTACTTGCATTTATTAACAAATCAGTGCGATCGTTGACCTTGTAGGTCTGCAGCTAAACGTCAAGCGGTCATAGCTTATGACATTACAGTGGACGTTACAGTCAAGCGTCAAGCGGTCATATAGTTTATGACATTACAGTGGACGATATGACATCACAGTGGACGCATACTGATGTAATAATATTGTGCTACAAAGCTATCCCAATGAAATGTCTCAATGAAAATAATGCACGGGATAGCACATACTACGAGCGTACCGGTGCACCCAGTCCTATTGACATTTACCCTTGTTTTTACATTAGCAACAGCTTCGCGACCCCCTTTAACATGCTTTGCGCTACCCCCAGGTTGGAAACCACTGGTATAGAATTAAGATACGCTTTATACATACACCCAAAAATATATATATTTCGTCTTCTATATAGTGGTGTGATTTCTGGGGGTGTGGGAAAATGTTTTAATTTATTGAATTAGCTTGATGGGTTAGTGTGCCACCTTTCAGCCCAGAGGTTTCAACTTTCAGTGTGAATTTGTTCGGTATAACTAATCGGTTGTGTCCTCGGGCAAGGCACTTAACGAACATTGCCTAACCCGACAATTAAAAGAACGTCAACGCATGTTAAAGGGGGCCGCAAAGCTAATGTAAGAACAAAGGTGAATGTCAGTAGGACTGGGTACCGGTACGCTAGTAGTATGTGTTATCTTAATTTTTATAATTTTTGCTTGTAGCACAATATTAGACTGCTTGTAGCACAATATTATTGCATCAGTATGCGCTCACTGTGATGTCATAAACTATGACCTCATGACCGTAAACGTGCAATAGCTACAAATTGGAAATCTATTAGGGTAGTAGCCTAGTATATTATACAACAGAAATCAATCAAGACTTAAAAGTGGTAAAAATAGTTATGGGAAGTATCATACACGTTTAGCTGCAGACATACAAGGTCAACCAGCGCACTGATTTGTCAATAAATGCAAGTAAAACTTTGTTGTGCTTACTTTCTAATTTTGCATTTAGGTCACGGTATCTGCGAAAATTCTTAAGGGGGTCAACAAGACAAAAAGATTGGAACCACTAGTCTAAATCATATACACAACATATTACAATAGCTCCGATAACCCGTCGGTAGGGGATAGGACGATTTGTCGTGTTTTAAACGGCCATTGCGTTTTTCCCTTCACATGTGTAAACATGAATATCCCATTCCATCCTATCCTATCGGTAAATGGTTAAAGAAACAATTAAAAATATTCCGGACTGCAATTCTTTTTTTAACGGACCCGTGTGCTGTTAAACAAAGTATTATTATACAATGCATTAGATTTAAGACTTCTGTAGCTTTCAGACTATAAACGACGAACAAATATAGCTGTCGCATGAGGCGTCGGGAGGAGGTTCGGTATCCAAGGCAATGAAATCAATCCAGTGGTTGAGTGGCTTCAAACTTTGCTGACACTTCAAAGCAACTTGATCCACGTCACTCAAAAAACAAAACAAATTTTAAAAGAAATTAAACGGAAAATAAACCGAATTGCCGTCAAAGGTCCTTCTCCTAACAGATTGAAGGTGGCATAAGCCTGACTTTTGCAATTTAAAAATTTCCTAAACCACTGCAAAAAAAGATTTTTGCCAAGTTTCGTACCCATGCTCAACAACAGGACCGTTTTTTGTATTAGAGTTGGTATAAGTAATGGTCGGGTTAACAATTCGGCCACATGACCGTACTTTAAAGGACGACTTGTCGTGGAAGAAATATCTATTACCCCGAGGTGCACCACCAAGCGTTTGCATAAAGTATCTATATTCTGGAAAAAAGATTTTAGAATGGTGGAAAGAAAAGAAGAGAGCGCCAAGTAAGATGCAAACTGACGAAAACTCAATAAAATGGACTGCGAGAAAAATTGGAGAAGATGGGTAAAGATATCTCTGCTAACCCGAATAAATGTGATGTTGTGCACTATATTGAGGAGTAAACGAAGACAATAAGGCGATCGATTGCCAAATTGGGTTTAATGTGTACGAAGGTCGATGGTTAGAACTTAGAATTACTTACTCTGCACGGCATTTGTATTATGCTATGCAATTAACACGAAAGGACTTTTATTTACTTTAAGAGTTGGCGTTTTTGTTGTAGCTTAGTTATCGCGATCGAACCAGTTGTTTAAGTCGTAGTTATAGATTACTATGAATATACCGCAATTTAATTTAGTTTTAACTTCATGTGTTTTTAATATCTGTTAAAATGTACTTGTATAAGAATCGTAAACCCTATATTTGGGTGACGAGAATGCTACGTTAAAATCGCTTTGTTGTTTACAAATTGAAAGTATATGTAAGAAATTTCACTTTTTCGTCACAATGCTACTATTGTTACACCAATCAATAAATACAAAAATATTATTGTGCCAAGTAATATAACAATCGAGATTTTTAGTTCAGTATGGAGAAATGCAGTGCATTTAATTATTAAAAATGATTTAAACTTTAAAAACCGCTTGCAAGTGTGTTTAATTAGCGTCTCAACATAGCTTTAAACTCAGAATTTTGCAAAATTATGTAGGAAACTTATTTGTGTTACGAAGTGGCAAATTGGCCATACGCGACTTTAATGCACAGAAATGTATTTTCCATAGTTTAGTAGCAAGTAGAGTAAACAGTAATGCTATGGGTAGCGATGGATTAAGGGTGATTGTCATGTCATAAGCACAATTCATTGTTCAGTGTGGTGTATTAATGTAATTTTAACACATCATGCATCACATTTTTATCCTGCGCGCTGAGTTAAGCAGCACGAAAACTACCTAGATGACTGGAGAGAAACCATTTATAAAAATGTTCTTAGTGTCCCACGAGCTGGAAAAGTTTGAGAACCACTGTACTAAGAAAAGCCCTAGATTTTTTTCTGCAACATAAGATCAAAGCCCTCCAAAATTATTCCTAAAATTTCGATTTGGTTTCGTACAGGGGGGAACTATTTTTAAAAACACAGCTAGAAAATGCATAATTAACACCTTTATTTCAGGAAGCTTTGCTCCCCTTTTACAAAACTACAAAGCCAAGCAAGAAACACCGACACATTCGGCTTCCAACTTACCAACATAGGGGAATCCCCCCCCCCCATTGACATTATCACACGTAATGGGTGGCGTATGGAGATATTTTAATTGATTGTATGCCAACTAGAGCTTTATATTTTTTGCTGCCATTGGAAAAGGACAACAAAAGTTCTAGATTAACACGTGAACTTAAAACTCCCCATCACTCCTCAAGATTCCAAAGTTTATTTGACTTGGGTTAATAACCGCGCTTTACAAACCTGGCCAATCAACTAATTCAGTATTTCTAGATGCACGGAAATTTCCTTTATCCAATAAATTTAGGTATTTTAGAAATATACAATAACATCAAATATCTTTTTGGGCTCGAAATACGCGCGATAACAGAGTCCCATGAGCAACCCAAACAAATTCTGGGTGCGCGAGTACTTGCCGCCTATTTAAAAACTAAACTTTTTTATTAAAAATAGACAATTAAGTAGCCGATTAGTTGATACTGCGTCGAATTTTAAAACGTATATATAACCTTTGGTGGGTAAAATGTTAACTATAGTCGAGTACAGTATTCTACGGCAATCCAACACATTACCTTCGCTTTACAATGGTTAATTGTTCAAGAAATAACTTCAAAACTTAATTTTAACTTGATGTATTGATCAAAAGCAATAAAAAGACAATTGTTTACAGAAACGGGGTGGAAATAACATTGTATTTTTAGCAACACTGCCGTAAAATAGAAACGGCCTTTAATAGATTAATACACATGTTTTATACACGGAAATCTCAATGGCTCTTAAAATATTAGTCGGATTTTGATACGTTTGCCAGAAGAAAACATTCAATATCAAAGTATTTCCTATTGCACAGTTTGCCCTTTGTTTTAAGAAGTCGTCTTTAGATTGAAAATACTGTAATAATTAGATATTACGGTTTATTCGGGCACGAGAGTAAACGTCATATTGGCAAACAAAGCAAAATCGATAAGTTTAAAAAAATCATTTTTTAAGGAAACGACGAGCATAGAATTTAACCAAAATAGTACAACTTACATTTATTTTTGTAATTTGTTCATATTTAATATTACAGATACATCATATCTGTGCTTGGACGTTTACCTATATGTTATGCACCAAAATCAGGTTACGATAAAGACCCTATTCCGTAACTTGGCGTACCCAATTAACAAGTGTTAATTTAGGTAACATAAACCAACTACGACTGCGAAAAAAGTTAAATAAAGCAATACAACATTGAGCGTTAAAAAAAGCACAACACAAAATACAACATCAACCTTAACGCCATAAACTGAATTTTTCATACAATGCGAGGCGCTACCTTCCCAGCGTATGCTGACCAAGCGGCGATTATAAGGGAGTATTTACAGGATATGGTCTTGCACTCCCGACCAGCGGTTATTGTAGTTGTCACCCAACAAAACAGAACAGCAAAAGTTGTCATGTTCCCCTACCAGCAATTGGTATTAGCGCTTTACCTCCGCATTGTTCGCTATTTGCTGCTTTGCCTGTGTAGCTAACCAGCATTCTGTGGATTAATATAAGTTTCAGCTCTAACGCCGCAGCGTTACAATACTTGAAATTTCCACGCCTGTGTTTGGTCTTTGTAATCGAGACATTCTGATACTGTGGGATAGGTTGGTGTCACACCTGATGTGGCGTGGTGGTACGGGTACGACTGGGGCATAAACTGGTGATGCGGGGCGCTATGGGCCTGTCCGACTCCATGGTGTCCAAGCTGTGAGGCAGACTGCTGGCCAGACATTGACATGTCGCCCATTCCGCATCCGGGAGCAGCACCCGGGAAAGGGACAGATGGAAGATATGATGCTTCCATTGTACCGAAGTAAGAGTGCGAGGTATGATAGTTTTGTGGGTAACCTCCAGATGTAACTTGTGCGTTTGAAGTAGCTGAATAATTTGAGTGTGCAGCATGCGCGACTGCAGCGGCGGCCGCCATATAAGGAGAGTTGTTGCTCGCGACAAGGGCCCCACTGTATCCAATTCCTGGGACATTTGAAGCACCGTCACTACTGGCACCTGGTGAAACTGAAGCTGGACTCCAAATGTTACTCGAACTTCCAGTGTGGACCATTCCACTGTGTGCTCCGTGTGAACCTTGGTGGTTTAATGGCGCGCCACTGCTGCCCATAAGTTCAGATGGTGTGACAGACGGTCCAATTTGTCCGTTAGATGACACTGGAGAGCTGGGAAGTGGTGGGCTGGATGATTGGGCAAGTGGCTGATGTGCGGGTGGTGCAGTTAGTTGTTGGAATGGGGAAGTGCTTGCAGCAGGGCCGGTTGCCGTAGGAGTAGGGGTAGTTGGGGGACTTTTCTTCTTCGAAGCGCTCGATGAGCTATTATTGTTGCTGTTTGTGCTTCCGGAGCTACTTCCACTGCTATTATTTGCACTTGAGCTGGATCCACTGCCGGAGCCGGATTTTTGTTTCTGCTGCTGTTGCTGAACTTGTTGGCGGCACTTTGCACGACGGTTTTTGAACCAAACCTGCAAAATAGTAAATGGTAAACATTTTTCCCAAACAAGTCGCTCATACGGGTAGGAAATCTAATTAAAAAGACGACGAAAAATTAATGGCGATGATGGGCGATCGTTCTCAGGACAACGTGGGAAGCATGCAATGTAGTGACGACAGTCGAATATTGCACTGCGGGGTGTTCGAATATTATTAAACCCAAAGTTATATGTTTCCCACACTCGCTCTGCTAATCCTGCGTTTATTTGTGACGAAGCCAATGACCACCGCCGAGCATGCATGCAAACAATGCAAGGGCGGGAAAGTATGGCGCAGAGCATGGCGTTGCACGGGAGAGCGGACAAGGGTAATAGGAATGCTAAGACGCTAAAACGATAAGCATACTGTTCCCTACTGCTAAATCTGCATTGATTCGCGACCAAATCGTCTCACGGCCTATATGTTATACAAAGCGAAAAATCTCTCACGCATGAACTCGCACAAGATGTTGCTCATGTACCGTGTAAGGAACGGATTTGCAATTTTCCGAAACCGACAGACCTCGGTATAAAAGGTATTTACAATTTATGACGCCATACATATATCTTTTAACACTAACCATCACAGCAAAAACGCATCAGCGCAAAAATGCGTATACTACCTCATTATACTTTTTACTTGGTTCACACGGGATAAATTATTGTCATATATAGTTGGACAATCATCTTTACCTGAACTCTGGATTCTGGCAAATTGATCTTGAGAGCAACTTCCTCCCTCATGAAAATGTCCGGATATCTAGTTTTTCCGAATAACGCTTCCAAAATATCGAGTTGGGCTCGGGTAAAAGTAGTCCTCTCTCGTCGCTGTTTTCTCGAAGAACCTAAAATGAAATTAAATCATGGTTGTTTGGGTTTTGTGGTTGGTCTATGACTTTTCCCATCATATGTTCTGACAGCGAAATTACTGGACAGTGTCTATAGCGCAATATTGATGGTAGTGAAATATTGATGTTGTGTTTCCGTTGTCACAATAGCATTCTTGGCAAGAAAGGGTAAAATGAAAACTACATAAAATTTGTGTAAGTACCACTGTAAACTTCGACTTACTGTAAACTGGAGGTGCAGCGAATTGCATGTTTTTAGTTCCCTGGTGCATACCTTGAATACCTAAAAAAGTAAAGAGTAAATTAAATTTCAATTTCCAAATACGGTAGTCCGAATTATTCAATGTACGAACGAGAACAATCTTCCGCGCACGCGTCCATGGTTCAAATTTCACGCCCAATTAGAACGTCTCCGATTAGAATTAATTGTCGGGCCGTTCGAATTACAACAGCCGTTTGTAAATTAATAATTGTTCGACGGCAATACCGAGAAATGTGAACAGCAAATATGAAAGGATAATAGAATAGCGCAGTACTTACGTTGAAAATAGCATGCCGCTGAATCTCCTGATGTGCAGAATTGATCAAGAAATGTGAAGTGATTTCAACCAAAAATACACAGGAACAAGAACATGCAGAAAAATAGAATGATTTAGAATGAGGTAATACATAAACAAACAATATGTTTTAAACTTATAACCTATTCAAATGCCAAAATGTACATATTAAATTTTAAACGATTTCAAATTTAAAAACACACCTAATTCTATTTTGTAATACATGTTTAAAATATGTTTAAATCCAAAATAAACAGTGCTGCACGATTAACAATAACAGTTAGTTCTACCTTACCGGGATAAGTAACTGTAGGGTGAAGAAGGTTCATATCATGACCCAGACCCAGGCCATTCATTGCGTAGTGTGGAGATTTCAAGTATGACATGATGTGTCCTGGAATTAAAATGCAGTGGTTACTATAAAACTACTGTTTGGAATGGGGTCATGCAACAACGGGTGAACTGAATCGTTGAAGCAGGTGCTCTTATGTCTATTGTGCTGCGAACTATTGAAGTTGACGTGCCAGTATGCAGGGAACCGGTGCACCATCCTAACTCCAGGCGTTGCAGGGCTCAAGAGTAAATAAAACACAAAGGCGGGTCGAACGGACGTAATGGACGGTCCGTGGCCACACGTGCCCTTGTATAATAGTAATTTTAAACGCAACGAAAAGCGTATGTTAAAACAATGAGCTGCATACAATATCAACGGATTAGGGCGCGATTATCCTTAGTTTTAGTTTTACAATCAATAACCTAATCGTGTAAGTTATTGTTCATTACCAATAACTTTTCGGGCGCAATTTGATTCGTGGAACGTTTTAGTTAATTCTTTTATGACATTTCTCTACTGGCTTTTAAATCCGATAATTTCTCACGCGTGCGCGCTGTCAGGAAAATAACAAACCATATGGAAATATACAAACATTTATTCTATACCCAAACAACGATCGCGTTTGTTTTGACCATTGCTTGTATAAAAAGATTCGGAGAAATTTTCCCATAACATTTCTAGCCCCGCGCATCGTCTTTGTTTATGTTTATAATAATTACTTATCTGCTTTGAAATCAAAAAAACAAAGAAAGTGGAAAAATGTGTCTAACATTAATTTAAACCATACGATAATTTTAAGAAGTGTTCAACGGTAGGTATACATGATAGCGTTTTGGGATATGAAATTTTTCGATTAATTATTTTATCAATGTATGATTTTGATAATTATAAAAAGTTGATCTCTTCGATAGTCGTAATTGACGCTAAATACATTTGTATAACACTAAAAAATCGTTTATGGTTAAAATATGATATAAGATAATCAAAAAGAAGTAAAAATAAAACTTACAGTCTAAACTTTCGTGTTTGACGTGAACTTGTTCAATTTCCTTGAAACTTGATTTTCTCTTAGACGTATTGAAACTCCAGAAAGTTTGCTCAGAGAATATTTCAAAAATACCTTATTTGTTAATATTTTAAGTTATCAGGGTTTTGCCTAATATCTGCTTAGAAAAGAAACAACGTTAGTAAATCCTAAAAAATAGAATAACCATATTTCCTCTGTAAATTAATCTGGTGGGCCTAATGCTTTTATTTCTGTAGGTCTTATTTTTAACTGTATGGTCAAGTTTGTTTAGCTGCGTTTAATGCTTTGGCAACTTGGACTTTAAAACAACCATTTTAATCCACTTTATACAAGAGTTGATGCGGATCACGGTTTCATGATCTGGATAAGCTGACCTAATAGAACTAATTTTGTACGTATAGCTCTGGTAGCTTCTAGATGTTTTCTGTAGGAATGCTACTCGGTTGTAATTTTATTGGGAAGCAGCAGCAAATTTAAATAGCATTTTAATTAGATTCGAGCTATGAAAAAAAAGAAAAAGGCTGGTAGCGACGGCAAGGAGCAAGAGAGCGATTGCAGGCGGGAACTAGCGTGGAAAATCGGAAGCTCTCATTTGGCGCCATTGATAAGAGAAAGAAAGAAAATAGGATCGACCGAAGTGTGAATAGAGAGAGGGGGTGCTGGCAAGTGGGAATGAATTGAAGGCCAAATGGTTCTGACAAAATGTAAATCTGGAGCAAATGACAAGATGCACCGCCCTGACACGGCAGGTGGACTCACCCGCTGTGTATTTGTTGTCTCCCTCAAAAGGCGACCTGCTCCAAACAAAACTTATAACTTAATTAGTGTTGAGTTTGCGCTGGTCCGTCTCTATCACAACGGCCCTTACATATAAAACTTAAACATGTTTTTAAAAATCGGTTGCTGAGAAACCATTTCAGAAATGACCACTCGTCCGTCCACCTTAGCGCATCCGAACCCTTGATTTGAGACTGACAAAGGGATATCAGTTTACACGGTAACCCGCAACACTTAAAACTTCGAATATTTGGATACCTCTGAAACTACCTTTCCTATCAACGCAAAATACAAAGTCAAATTTAAATTGCATATTGTTCATATACTTAGGACTATATCTATATGTTTCGTTAACTACTGCAGTTTTGCCGCGTTGTTCCTGATTAATTATAATTGTTATATTTATTAACGTGTATGCGAATCGACGGAAGTCGTGTGAAGGAATTGTCGATTCTTAATGGCAGTTACGGAGTGCATCGATGCACTGAGAAGTGGTACAAAGTGTCCGCGTGGCGTTGCTTCTGTGTTTGCTCAGTGTGGAAGAGATCTGCCATTAATTTGACTGTGCCCGTTCAAACACAGACTGTAACCAGACAATACTGATGCAGAAGAGCAATTAGAGCGCAATATACGGATCTGAAATACCATTTCGTGTGGAAATAGTCTGAAACAATCTACCTCGTCCCAACGACAATTACAAGTCTTAGTTTGCCGTCTTTTGCCTTGAATATTGTTAGAATTTAATTCCAAAGGAAAAGGGGGGTGGCGGTGTCGTGAGACACGTTGTGGTCGCTTTTTGGGTATCCGATTTCGTGTTTTTTTAAAGTTATTATCTAAGCACAACATTGCGCGTGTCGCGACATTGTAGAGGTTATCGTAGATATCGTAGCTTCCTTTACAAAAACTTCCTTGCAATACGAAGATAAGATATATGCGACGTATAATGGTGCCTGGTGTGAACGGATACACGCTATCAATCGCTATCACACGTTACGAGGTGAAGGAAACGCAGCGTGCGTAAGTATGATAACACGCAAAAACATGGTCAGCCAAAGACTACCTGTCGAGAATTGCATTGGTCGTGTCACCAGGTAATTGCCGATTATCCAACGATTAACCACGTACAACTAACAATCAGTTTCTCGGTTGGTTGCTGGATCAGCAGGCCGGTAATTAACCAACTTTTTACAGCATGATACACGCTTCGTACAAACCACACTAGGTTTTAAAGCTAATTTGCTAAATTATTTGGTAAAGAAATAAATTTAGTTTATTCAACCATCGACATATGCCAATAGAATGTACGATTGTCCGCCATATATTTATGGTCTGCTAGCACTGGAGAACGCGCGTAATACTTACGAACCGCCTTCGCCGTTCGTGGTCAAGTTAAACAAAATGGCGCAGCTTCAGAACCGCGCAATGTTGATTTGTGCATTTTTAAATTATTAAAAATACGCAACCAGCGAGAGGATTTTTATATTAGTATATGATTTTATTAAAAAAAAAAATTTGACAAGATCCTATTGTTTCTGTATTTTTGTACAAAATAAAAGCGTAGTTTTAAGCTTATTCTTTACAATCCTGAAAATACATATTTAAAATCCTAAAAATACATATATACTTAAAAATAGAAAAATACAAAAAAGGGCCCCAGCACTTGCTAATTACAAAGAGCAGGCATAGGTCATCATTTCTGCATTTTAACTTGGCCAGATATTGAGCTGTTTTATTGTTGACATGGCAAACACTCGTCCACAGCGCCATTTCCTAGATGTGTCTGTGATCGGAATCTACTCAGCATGGGTGCCGTGGCTGTGACAGCACGATGGAATAGTTAATATTTGCAATTACATATATTGCGACCCATATTGACCTATTTTAATCGGCGGTTACATAACATTTTGTTTTTAGCATAAAACTCAGTTTTACAAGGGTTTATTTGAATGCCAACGATGCACAAAATGCGGCGCAATTCCGATATAAAAAAGAAATTCCAAAGGGAATTAAAATGACGCGGAGATAGATAACCGATGTACTTCGTGCAGCTTACGACGGGCTTACACGGCGAGGCACGGTTAGGTTAATCTGTCGTAGTATCAACCTCTTATTTGTTTACAGTTTATAAATATTGCCTTTGTTCTTAACAGAAATACCATGCTCGGCATCTGCAGTAATGAATTACTGGTTTAAATATTGGATATTTACCTGTAAACCAAACCAACATAAACAAAAATTAAAATCAAAGGAAGGCATTCTTCGCCTGTTGATTACGTGTGGACACTATAAACAAAATACAGATAATAATTCGTGTGTAAGTCAAAGTGTGCATAATTGCGAATATGTGGGAGAGAGCCAATTCCGTAATTAGAGGTTTTGGAAGTATTTGCCCAATTATGGCGAATGATCACACAAGTGTACATTTACTGTAAAAAAAAATAGGCTAGAATATAGATATAAATAAAGTTATTTTGTTAGTGGTGCCTAAAATGTACCTTCTTGGCTTTAAAGGTATATATATATATGACACATCATTTCTCGAGACATTTAATTTCTGTGGGAGGTGATGACGCATGTGACAGTTTAAATGAGAGACAAGTAACACCTGTTCGCTGCCAGTTGATAATTTGAACGTGCCACATTTTAAACCTTGCGCGACTAGGGCGTTTCTACAAACAACCCGAGTTATAGGTTGACAAAATACAACATGTACAATTGTGTTTTTAGTGTTTTTTTAACCGGAATAATTAGGAACCAAATAATTTATATTACTATACAAATTTATGCTAAACCGTTTGGAACATTAAGAATGCTAAAAATTTTGGACGATTTAACCAGTAATACTTACAAATTACACATCAAACGATAAACATGCATAATTTAAAATATCTATATACACTGATGTTTTTTGATGACCTAAGGTAATGGCAAGCTAATATGTAGTAGATTATTTCGTTTGGTGACTCGATAGCATTTAATTATATAGCGATTTGCAAAATATTTAGGCCAGAGTAACATCTGGAGAAAGAAAGTAATTGGACGAAACGAACTTGATTATTTACAGCAAGAATAGTAAAGTCACCACAGAGGCCTATTACTTGCGTGTTCTGTGCCTAATCTTATGCCGCGAAGTCTTTGTGTTGGGGACAGCCGTATACGTAATCCCACCAACAATACAATGCGGCGACAAATTGGTCAGAAAAGCAAAAACTCGAACTGCTGGATAAGTCTGCACAGGCTTTCAGGGTGAAGAGAATATCTCGCCTGCCTTCCAATTCCAACCACATCTATAGTAAATGACAGTAATCGATATATATATATCTATATTTAAAGACATTTGAACTGACTATAATTTCAACATTGACTAATATAGTAGCATATTGTACTTTATCTTATAACTCTATAAAATGCAGCTTACAATTAATCGGTTCAACATCAATATTTCTGCTGTAATTTAAAAATTGCGAGCAAACACAGATAAACGATTGATCAATGAACAAGAATAATGCGTGTGACAGCATACCAGGTTGGCAAGTGCTCTTGTTCGATCGCTGTCCAACACACCATGCAAGATATTTCTCCAATGATGCGTGCATGCAACACAGAGGGGGGTAGAACAATTTTCTATTACCCAGTAAATTATGGATGCCCCTTGTTTTTAAACCTCGTGATATTTAATTGCAAAATAACTGTCGTTTTTTAAATTGTTTTTCTTGTTTTTTTTATACAAAAAAGGTCGAGATTAAGAGCAACGGCTCTTAACATTTCTTTTTACATTAACATGAACAAAACCGTGCAAAAACCAAACAAACTAATTTCGCTAAGACAGAAGGGGTCAACAATTCCCCACTTTTGGGAAAACAGAATTATATTTTACCATATTACATACTATGTACGATATAGATGTAATACCTTAACAATTCCCTATGTTTTGTCAATTCCATGCCATTGTGAACAAACCACGTTTCAGTAAAAGTAAAGCGGTAGTGGTTCATTAAACAACTATAAGGATATTTATATCACTAGATGAACTGTGGCAATGCAATTCAAAAACAGATGAATTATTAGTATGGTATTTGGATAAACATGTAAAACGACCGTGGTACAATACTGTTTTCTAAGAACACATTGTAAATTTAGTTTTGGTTCGTTTATCTTTTTGAGAAAACATAATTTAAATGAACTAAAAATGCGCTTTTATACAAGAAAAAGGACTGGAGTGTATTTGTTTAGACAAGATGTTATTTCAAACTCGGATGTCCAAACACTGCCTAGGGCCGCATACCATTTTTAGTGTGAACGCCCAGCGCGTTTTTCGTCGCATTCTATCAGTACAACGAAAAGAATGAGATAAAGTTGGCTTTCCGTTGATTCGTCTAAAAATAATTTCTTAGGTGTACCGGTTATAAAATGCGCTGCACATGATTAGTTTTGTAACTTTTCGCAATCAATAATCACAAAACATGTAGAATATGGCCAGTAGGTAATATATCCTGTAACAACAGCTTCTCAGAATTGGTAATAGAACGTATTAAAACAAAAAATGTGTATTTCTTAAGAATCATACAGTATACAGATCGCCTATATTACAATTAACAACTATCTCACCTGGAAAATTACTTTCATATTTGGCTCTAAATCTTATTATATGACGTTGGTAAATATTCGAATTTAGATTAAGCTCATCTTAAATTGGTTTTAACATACATCTGCTAGATGTCGCTCGTACGCTGGTGTGCGCATATCAATTCTTGGACATCGCTCAACCTTACTGGTTTTTGTCATTTGTTTAAAGATATAAACGTTTAATGTAACGATTTTACCACCCTTAATGTAACATCTTTATAATGTAACCATTCCCACAAAGCAACGTGTTCAAAAAATGTTAACGCGAAGTTTAACATGCAAAAATTTAAGTTTACTTTTAAACAGGTATTTGTTCATGATAAAAATGTGTGCAACAGGTTCTCAGTTTTGTTTGTTTGTGTGCAAAATGACTTTAAGGGGCATGCACGCACCAGCGACCATAAGAAGCTTTACAAGCTATCCGCTTACACTCATAATGGCGGCGCACACAGGAACATAATTGTGGGACTTACCGCCATGTTTTAACTCCACCTTTAAAATATATTTTACGCGTTCCACAATATAGTAAGTAGTCGATATTCTGATTTTAAGCCATTTAAAATGAAACATTGACTTTACCGGTAATTAACGCAACTACTTGCATACCTGTAGCAGTCATATACGCATATACATGTAGATATATTTAGAACCGATTCATGATAAGGCCGTTTACACAAAATACCGCCATTTTAAGAAATGTCCAGTCAGCTACAGAGAGAGTGAACCGTCAATCACAATAAATATATACCTTAATTCCAACGTTTTCCCTTGATGTCATTCGATGATTCCGACTAGACTTCTTAAAATATATACGGGGGTTCTCTTGTAACCCTATAATCTAAAATTTTCGAAATTTTATAAAATTTTACCACCTATATCACAATTTGATAAAAGTAGACCTGCTAAACAAGCAACAAATAACTTGTTATTACCCCAGATATTTCGGCTCCTTCTCTTTAATATTTGCATCATTTATATAAACCAAAGTTTAAAAATGTGGTATATCGATGAAAAAAGTGTAAACGACCATAGTATTTCTTTGTCGGTAGGCGGGCGTTCTCTATCGAAAAAAAACTTTCAAAATGGCGTCGTAGGCTATAATTATTTTATCAGCTAAAGAGCTCAATTTTGTTTTTATTACTTACTCTATATCGCTTTAGCATTTAACCAAAATTAAGAACAAATAATATTGAGGTGGTAAAATGTACGTTATCTGTCAATTAGGACTTAAGCTGTATTTATTTTGGCCATACTAAGATTTGATAAATCACCCACAACTAAAAAAACCTTTGCGATTAAAGGCTGACCTTCACAAAAGCACAAGGCATTTCTTTTAAAGTCCATATACTGCCAGGCAAGATAACTTGTTTGCGTAAAAACTGACGATGCAATCGCTCCGGTCTGACTAACTACTGACGGACAGCGCTGACTGACTTACAGCCTCTATTGGCGCACGGTCGCCGAGCAAGAGTTGAGCATAGACACCGAGTAATAATAATAGAAGCTAGAACCAAAGACACAAATAAATAAACAAGCATTTTAATGGTTCAACTGTAAACATAAAAGAAATGGTAACCTCGAATTTCCTGTAGTAATAGCTTGTTTAGTACATTGCAATACAACGAAATGAGTGCTATTTTGCACCATAAATAGAAATTACTGTATTAAAGAATCATCATATATAAACTCACAGTCTGGCACAAATCTACTTCTGGTAAACAAATGACAGTTTATGATTGTAACGAGTCACAAAACAATTTAATTTTAATGTGTGTTATGTTTCGAAAAAGGTTTTGCATGTATCCTAAATGTTGGCTCAACTAATACTGACAAACAAGACAAATAACCGAGATTACTGAATTGTACTATTTAACTATCCTTTCAATACAGCAGCACTTGAAACTCAGCACTCGAAATCGTAGCCCGTCAGGAGTGGACAGCAAGCGAATTACTCTGGATGAAAGCGTTTCCGTCGCAAGTTCACGATTAACCAAAATTGCTGGATATTAACGAATGTATTGATGGCATCAGCTGTGTGCTGTTGAGGGGCGAGGCATGGTTTCGCGAGCTTGTTGCACACTTTCGAGTGAGCGTCGACGAACTTTCGGTGTCTTTACGCTACCCCGATTGTGATTAATTATGATCGATTGCCTTCGGAAAGTCAGGACAGCCTGGGAGTTTCGAATCCTGCTTGACCAGAGCATAGAGAGAATAAGTGCGAGAAAAAACGAGTCACCGAAAGCGCCAGGCGTGACGGTACAATGACAAAGAGCGAGCGGCAGCAGCGACAACTTGTTTCGGCATTTTAAGTTACCTGGTAACTTGGAAAGAAAACATTTCTACCGAACAATGACGTCTTTTAATACATATCTCTACGTCAACTTTTGTACACTAAAATAGCCTGCGAAAGATAGCTCATATTACTTTCACCACCAATAAATGTTGTTATTGGTGCAGAGGAATGTCACAGCATAAGAAAGGCCGTTACGCTATTGGGCATGCAATGGCGCGATGCCAGAATAGCAAAAGAAAGAAAATATGTTCATGCACCGCTCACTTCCTGAACTGAAAGTAAACGAAAGTCAAATACAAGTATACTGCAACCCACTCCACATGTGAAACAACGCCGTAATGAAAGTTCGTTGCATAGTTTTTATCAGTCGTTTTGCACTACCTTGGTCGACTGATTTAAATAATTTACGGATGCGATTTAGTCAAAGGAAGAACGACTGATGCACCAAAGAAAATTCTGTTTAGACTTATGTATACCCCTAAGACAATCCAACGTAAAATGCAGTGATGGTACTATCGATAATTGTAAAATATCAATATTTCAACGTAATGTTTATTTTCTATTTTTCTCGATGAGGTCAAATTAAGAAAACAAAGCTTTGGTATTAAAATATATGGACAAACTGCTTTTATGATTGTGAAGATCAATAACCACGCTATTCCTCCTCTACAACGTTTGACGTGCACTAACAAATTGTGCGTATGACTATAGGTATGTCTCATATAGACTAATTTGACTGTATAAATTTGGAAATTCATGTGCGCTTTCGGGTAAACGGTCCACGTATGGTGGGAACAGCAATTTTTTCAACGAGGTAATTTCACCGGCCAGTAACAGATATCAAAGCGAGTGATTTTCTCCTGCTTTGGTCACCGAACTGCGTCTTCTTCTGGCCGATAAAAAAGCGCCACAACAAACTTTAATGTTTGATCAGTACAGAGCTTGCCATGTCACCCAGCACCTGACACTCTAGAACTGCGTCAGATCCTTATAGAGCAAACGGAACCAGATTTAACTACGCATGCTTAAGATTCTACGTGTGCTACTAGCCGGTCAGTCTGATCACCAAACTCATGTGCGTCCGTCATTCGTCAAGAAACCACACGTCATTTACGAGGCGAATAATGCACACAAATCGCATGAGTGGCCAAGAGTACTGGATGTAGGCATCTTGTTTTAAATCCCTAATCCGTTAATCTTGATGCGCAAACCGCAATCATGCGGGTTGTGTGTAATAAATAACAAGGCACGCGATGTGCCATTAACCAAATATGAACTAGTAGACAAGACTTGGTCTAAAAAGAATGGGACCTACATTTTATGACCAGGTGCAGGTTATACTAATGAAACTCAATGTTTTAGAAACTGACATCTTTTAACTGCAGGTATTAGCCCTTTTTCCGCTAGGTTGTTACATTTAAACAAAAAATAAATGGGTTCCCGGTTGGAGCTGGATGGAGCCGGTCACATAACGGATGTTGCCTTGGTCCAGTTGTGAAATCACAAATGGATTGTTAAAACTTGAACTATTATTAAAACAATGAAACAAACTCTATGCATTTATGGCGTTCTTAATAGTCTGTATAAAACAAATTCCACTTTTTACCCTGGTAATAACATCATAAACAATCCAGGTGCAGTCAGGTGTCACACAAACACTCCCCCACAACGAGAATGGAATCCATCCTATATTATGTCACCAAATTACTTTCAACTCCCTTCAATCGACCAAACTAAAAGCTTTCTGCTTTGCTTAAAATAAAGTTCATTTGTGAATCATTGTTTTCAGTAGACAACCAGTCAGAGCAAAACACAGATCCGATTTCCTCAGGACTAAAAACTATGCTTATTTCATAAAACGACTAAAAAATTACATGCGAAATTCTGCAAGTAACACACAGTATAATTTTACACAACGCATATGTTAAAGATCCATCAGTACATGATAACGAATTGCACAACCTGTGTGTTACAACTCTACAGATAACCGCTTGCGTTTCGTGGAATCTCGTGCTCCATCTAACGGCCGTGAAAAATGCACAAAGTATAATGGCAAATTGCTCCAGTGCGCCTCTAGTGGTTCTACCACAAATCTAAATTACTATAATCCTGCCTGACTTTAAGCCACCCGCATGCTTAACTAAAATCACCTTATTAACGTAACTATAGCGGCATAGGCACAAAATTAAATGTTAGGTATCTTCCTTTTTAAATGCATTTCAATCACCTTAATTACCTCAGTTTTATCGCTGAATGTAAAGCGATATGGAGAATCCAAATGTTTGGTTATTAGTGAACTGTTTCCCGAACAAGAGTCGACTATGCTGTAAAGGTGAACTGGTCGATGCAATATCGTCGAATATTTTTTGCGACGCGAAAAAGGTAACGACGCAAAAAGGCAAAGCTGTTTTCAAAACAAAAAGATCTGGCGATCGCTACACACGGGATATCGGCTTTGCCTGGTGCGTGGAAACGGGATTAATTTCACGGTGAGCCAGCGCAAGCGCTTCACATCAGACGGGACCGAAAGAAGGGGCAATTTGCACAACTGCATCAACACGGTTCTATCATTTTTAGATCTTATTTACCGACCAATCTCAGGACGCAATAAGGTGTATTATTTACCCAGCAAAATAAACGAAACGAGTTTCCTCTGGCGATTTCAACTTAAACACTCACGCCACGATCGTCAAAATTGTTAAGTGCTAAAAGTTGGATAAAATATTTTCATAGTATCATATATTCACTTTTTTGAAAAGCAACGACTGCTTCTTAGTTTATATAAATCCTGTTAAAATATAACAAGCTAATTAAACATCTAACAAATAAAAACAATAGTTTGTTGGTCCTACCTATAGTTTTCTAAAAAAAAGTTTTTGAATAACTATACTTGTTTAATAAACTATATTATTATTTATGATTGTTTGAAATAAGAATGGTATGCTATCTAGCTTAATGCGATATAATATTTATATATAATATTGCCACTTTGTAATCTCAGGCACCACACTTAATAAAATAAAATTATAAATAAATGACTGGCAATAAGTTATCAGGACATTCAATTTGCATAAAAATTTTCATCTTTAAATTAAATCGTCAAGAAAGACTGTGTCCCTTGAGAACGTTTAATTTAAAAAGTGTGGCCGCCATTTTGTTTTGATGCAGGCCCGTCACGCCATTCACGACGTTTATCTCCGGCTTGTCTTTTGTAAAGTATCCGACAGAATTTTAAGCTAAATAAACTAAAACCAGATGTAATCACATATTCTAATGTTTTACTACTAGTTACCACACCATACTATTTTACAAAAACAGTATTCAACGTGTATATTTTTTAAATCATTTGAAAATCGGAAGATATTTTTTTTTTTAATTGTGAATTTTAAACATTGTTAAACTTAATTCATAATACATAATTTGGTTTTAAGTAACGCACAACCTTTTACATTTCAAGATTGATTTAAGTAGTCGGGAGTACAGTAGGCCTCTGTTTCAAAATTCAGGTCTGAACTTTCAGCAGAACATGTTATGCACCCGGAGGCATGTATGTAGGCTTTCACTTGCACTAAAGCAGCAGGGTGTAATTAAACAAGCGGGCTAATTACGAACATGTTGCGAGAAAATCGAGACGAAAACTCACAATTATAGAACCCACCAATGAAGTGCTGCGGTTCAGCCTAATTGCAATACTTCCAAGTGAAAAATTGACGGTTCGCTTTTTTTGTGCTTGGACACCTAATAGAGCAGTCGCCTGCCGTACACATTAGGCGTGCTGAGTAACACTAATCGGTCTACTGAAACACCACTGACTCACCACCAACAAAAGCATCAAACGAAATATGTAGAACAAGACCACCCACTCTGCCGAAAAACTAGCAACAATCTAATGCTTATTTTATAACAAAAGTGCAACTTAAAAATTTAAAATACAAAGTTTATAACTCTATCAGAATGCAAAATTATTTAGCTATGTTATCTCACGATTGTGTTGTATGTCTCACTGTAGAATTAACGTCGTAACAAAATCTGTACTGCTAGAATAGAATGCACCTTACTACATTTAAAAATGACATAAACACTGTTCACATTCTACATGCTAATTACCACTGAATTGGTGATAACAATGCCATTATCGCCGTAATATTCAGCCTAACTGCCTGTCAAACCAATTTTTCATTGACTTTACAAGTGCAAGAAATGGAATAGCAACTGCTGCCGATCGGTATGGGGCAAGCGAACTGAAGTACGGATAATCTCTCGACAGCACCGTCGTTGCTGCGAGGCTTCTCTCTTTTTATCCGTGCTTTCTTTTTCGCCCATAGTTTCTGATGGGTCCTTCATTTTCTCTATTGAATAATGATTATTATTATTTCTACAGCTCGTTCGGCATTCTTATTTTTATTTCGATTCGCCCGTTTTCTTTAGACAACCTGAATATGTAATTTTCAAATCCGGAACTTTAAGCTTAGGTTATTTATGTTTGTTAAGTGGAAACGCTGCACGACTACATCTATTTCTATAACAAGTTCGAAGGAAACTGATTCGATTGAGAAATTACAATATCACCGATAAATGACTACAAACTACTCGGAAAAGGTTGTTTATCACGATTGGTGAATTCGACAGACTCATATACAAAATATATTTCATGTACGCAAATGGTCCTCTAACAACTGTGTCAATACGTTTGCGAAACCTGAAATGACACAATATTTAAATATTCGAATCACATTTACATCAATTTAAAATTTAAAAACATAGCTTTCTCTATCATGTAAATTGTACACGTTAATACTTGATACAATTTTTGACACACTATCGTTATGTCAGAATACACCACGCTTAATTGGTGATGTCTTCCAGAATAAAGTGTTGCAATATGTCAGATATATAATACAGCACTTTTAAATATTAATACATACCGTTTTCGTAATTGATGTTGAAGTGCAGCAAATGTATAAAAGAGAACTTTTATGATAATACGGCGCCGGATTCGATTTCCGATGTATTTTTTTGTATTTTAACAAGGTATGATCGTAACCGCATTATGCCCGCTTGTTTCTTATAGGCAATCAGGCAATCATAATTTCACATCGGCGAACATTAATAAGTGTGGACTGGATCATTAAATGCTGTTTGCTCTTGGCTGCTGAAATCGCGATTGTTTCTTATGTACAAGATATTTTGTGACGGATTAAAGTTGTATACGTTGGAGATTGTGTATATTACGTAACAAATGACAATAAAGAACCAGCTAGGCCAATCAATCTTCGTCAGGAACACAGTTAACGTTGAGCTATAGGATAAGTTTCCTGTTGAGTTGGGCAAAGTGGCCATGATTAAACACACTTCAGACGTGTGAAAATTCGAGTTGCTTTAAAAAACAAAGTGCAAAATGGTGAGTTGAAGAGAGCGGCGTTGTTGTGACACTGGCCCCGTTCCCAAGCAAAGCGGTATAATAGAAGAGCATAGAGCAGGGTCCTGAAGTAGCCACTCCATCAGGTCCATTCACACAAGCATCTACTTGGTTATTTTCGCACCTTCCATGATGTGTTTCGCCAGCAAGCCGTTATCGCCCATCCTCTTTTAGCCACGAACGTTTGGAAAACTCAACGACATTGGAAAAAAATAAAAACGATTCCAATGCCGGTCATGGTGCTTGTAAACGATTGGTAGTTTCAAGCACGTGATCAGGTCCGTGTGCTGGTAATGAAATTTGCGATCGCTTCGCATTATCATATTTAAAATTAGTACAAGGCGATTAAGTGAAACATCGTCCGTTCTCATATTACTTCCTGTCGATCGCCGATGGACGACAAATCTGAGCAGTAAGAGACAATCAAGAACGATATTAATCTCACAACGGGAAAGCAATATTCTCCAAAGGCTAATACCCACCTAAGCCGCTTGGCCCTAATATCCCATTTCTTTCCGAACGTTCCGCTTTGTAGGCCTATATAACGATCACATGGAAGAAACGCGCGTGACCCTGAGACCGAATGAGAACTGAACGGCCAATATTCAATTTCCATTACACCGTGTATACAAAGTTCCCAACAACTAACTGACATTTTATAAAGGCACGAAATAACCAAGTACATTATTAAAAATCAAGGTAAGGCGTCGCTTAAATGTATAGCTTAACATTGAAATATTGGTACCATAAATAATGTGGAAAGATTCGGCAAAAATAATTTTCACTAGTTTTTTGGGAACAAAACCAAACAGTTTGAGTGTCTACTAATTCTAAAATATATTAATGGATTTTTTCATTTATGCTAAATCCTTAAACACGATTTTTGCCTCGTAACATTGTAAATGAGCTAAAATGCGATAATGTAATCTCAAGCGACAAAATAGTTTTGAGGTGTTGTATTTACATGGAGCTTAATTGCAATAGAATTACATTAAACTTACTTATATTGTAGGTGTAATGGAAGACAACAAAATATAATCCTATATTCTCCATACTGAAAATATGATAATCCGGCAAATGGAAGCACGTAAACAAGTTGTCTCAGAAAATAAAAAAATCCTCCAACCATACTGCACGTGCAATACACGCTCAACGAAAAAGACGATCTCAGTTTGGCACAGATTTAGACTACATCACTGGAATGTTTTGTAGTAATTGAAGAAAATAAATCTTTTATACTGGTCAGGTATTTTTTATGGCAGGCGTTTACTAGCAGTCACTCATATCGGATCGATTCTCCTAGACACTGGCGCCGAGGTTGCCACGACAGATTTTCGGGCGCGTCAATTCTTCTTCGTCCAATCCTCCATCATTTTTATACTTCCAGGAAGTAGGAAGGTGAGGATTACTGGACTCATCGTTCCGGGTCTAAATGCGAATTTTACTCTAATAACTATATACACAATTATACCATTATTTCTTTGTGGGTGAAAATTTGCTTTGTGGCGGCAACACATTGTCTCTGACATGTGACGTTTCTAAATAGGCATTATTTAGGCAATGCTGTTGCGACGACGCACACCATGTTCATATTTTTGCAGACTAGCGAAAGTTATCTGAGACTGCACGCCGGGAATATTTAATGTACGCTCGTTGTTTGTCGGGAGATTGGAGATGTGTTGTTGCCATAATAAACCGTCGCATCACGGCCGCAGCACTCGATGTACATGCTGTTGCTGCAACAACCTCAGTTTCGTGGCACTCGTATAAATGGCGCTTCTTAGTACATGCGGTGAGGTGAGAGCGCCGCTGCATTACATCAACAACCAAGTACGTCAACCTGTACATACGCGCCAGTCTCCAGAGGCTCATCTATATGAAGCAACTTTTCAATTAAGCTAAACGCAGACATTCAATTCAAACTTACGTTCTGATGTTAAATATGATTAGTTTGCCATATTATATTGAAAATGTCTACCCTAACTGCGTGCTTACTGAGTGAATTATACGCTGTATAATTGAATATACAAATTATTCGATTTTAAAGGTTATTCATAGCACCAATATGAACACACTCACTACAAAATTTATCATATTACACAACGACTAAATTCGTGATTGATTTTTTTGGTTATAAAACTGCTCTCCGTTTTGTTCTAAGCCTGTTTATTTACAAGTCAGGTTTAAAGATGTTTGGCTTAGTATAAACCATGTTTTTGGCCGTAATACAACCAACGACAACTGTCGCCACTATGTATAAACAAACAGGTATAATATTTGCATAGGAATTACGAAAGTAAAATATAACACCCCTTGCAGTGAAGTAAAAAATATAACATATTTAAAAAATTTACTTAGAATTGTATCTTTCGGTACCTAGTATATATTTGTTTCATTTTTCACAACTCAACGTTGAATTTATGTGTAAAAAATAGAAAAGGCACCTTTACAATCATTTCTAACGTTTTCCTAACACAATAGTCTTGCACAACAACAAATCAGTTAAAATGTAACAGCTACAATCGTTAAAGCCAGCCATAAAGCTATATCATGTTACAATTATCCATCAACACAAAACTTTGCTCAACTACTGCGCCATTTTGTTTCTAAACCAACGCGAAATGATATATCATAACAGCGAGACGGGGCAACAGACAAAATAAAACTGAATCAATTGCACTGGATCAATAATATCGCTTCTCGTACTGTGGATGAATGCTGTTTTATTACAAGTATGAGTAACAGTGTTTGCAAGATTGTATTTTGTCATTTCATTCTAAATAAAACTATTAAACTACTTGTGGTCGAGGTGTTTTTCAATGCAATTTTATGTCATGTACACTTGCCCCATGGGTATAAGCGAAAATGGTGCGGTACTGATAGGTTTGGCCAACCATACGTCATTTTGAAACGGACCATTTGATACTGAAAACACCACAAGCGACTACAGCGTAATAATAGTACCGTGGGTGCATTATATTGTCATATCTGAGTTGGAATTAAAATTCAGGTTTGCGGCGACACGTTTTGCACTAAATTACAACATATCAGCAAATGCTTTGTGCATTACTAAAATTATCGTCATTAAAATTCGGCAATTACGCCTTTATTTTGCGGCACTAAAGCCTTTATAAAGACACACATTTTAGTAGCAAAAAGTGGAAATTACTGATCCGGCGTTTACTTTAGCAACTAATATCCCATTGGTGATCACATGGTATTATGACGCATTAGTAGTCACGTGGTAATCACATGGCCTGCTCAGTCAATACAAGTGTAAGGAGACAAAATTAGTTTGCAACAGTCACCGAGTTATAGGAATAAATATGATGTTTTATAAAATCATCCTACCCAGGTGTAAGAAATATGCTCAAAAATCCATATTTAAAATTTTACCATAGTGATTTAACAATTAAACAGGGTTCTATTCCTTTGCACAAAAAATGTTATGTAGGTTTTAGTGAAAGCATAAGGTCAAATTGAACTTTTCGGGTTTTGGCATTTTAAATGTAACCTAAAACCGTTATCAATACAAAATCTTCCCTCAATTATAATACAAAACCTTACAACAGTTAAATTATTTTTTTCATTTAAATCCTTCTTCCTAAATCAGATGGTTTCAAAACTATTAATTACTCCCAGGTGCACCGCCAGAATGATTATTATTAAAACTTTATTATTTTTAGTGTAAAAGCAACAGATGACATGAATTCGACCGCGCCTGGTTTTTTCGCGAGGTCGGTATAATTACTCCTGCGCAAACGCAACTAGTGAAAAAAAACAGAACAAAGCGAACAATGAATAATAATTCGAAGAATTCGTACTTATCAGTCGTTGGTGGCTATTTGGCACACTTCGACAAGATTTAATCGTTTTAAAATTACACAAAGACAATACAATTTCTTTGCGACAGGCGACAACCACAAAGACAAACATCGACACGCGTCTGAGATAATTAATTAGCTAATTAGTCCATTTATTGATGTTATATCCCCGGTTATTAGCACAACAAAAATCCATGAAAACTACAAATAAACGAATTCAATTTAAAGGGTATTATTGCTTTTTTGAATTATTTTTGCACTTAATTGTCCCTTTTATAATCTATAAATATGCAGTCTGTAATAGGTACATGTTATACATTTGAATCTAAAATAATGATTTAATACAAGCATTTTAAGCTCTACTTTATAATTTTAAGCTTTTCTGTGACAACTTGCCTCCTATACCAACTCTTCCCGTAACACAATTTGTTTTAACCCACCATGAGGCGGCTTTTCGTGAAGCTATTACTGTCATTTGGGGAGGGTTGTGTGGTCGTCACTGCACTTTTGGGTGAACTATGTCTAAGACGAGAGGAGGCGTCGCCGGTACAGAGGAGCAGTTAATCGCCTTAACTAGAGTTACCAAACAATCCAGCAACACGGACACGACCACCCGAACACAAAATCAAGATTCCAGTAAAAACAAGCTTAGAGCATAATGATTTTTTGTGCATGAAGAATTAATATTAAGCCTTGTATATTGTCATTGATCGAGCATAGTTATACAATAGTGTATGATCGCCTGCAGGATAATTTCGCGTTTGATTGGCTGTCAATATACGTTCAAACCATTAACAAAAGTAAATATCACAACAACGAAATTTACAAGTTTATTGCATTTAGTTGGTATACCGTATGCAGGTTGTAAAAGTTGCGGAATTTGGGAAAAATATTTTTTTTAATTTCCTTCTGTGTTTAACAGTTTGACACAAATATTTTAAATATAAGTCAAAAGTTTGATCTCGATTGAAAATAAATAAATTGATTTATATAATGGATTTGTTTCTCGAGTAAATATTGAATATAAGCCTCTCAAATTCCCGCCATTTTACATGAGACTAAAACTTTTTTACTCACGGCAAATATAAACTATTTGAAATTACCTGACGAACACTTCGATTTCGTCTTAAATATATCGCAAACAGTGGATTTAAAAGTGGAGTTTTTCTTTGATGTTAGCGGTTTTGAAAAGTTATAAACAAAAGGGGATTTTTTTGTATTAAGTTTGGCTCCAATAAATTGCAAGCAGGACGTCAGCAAAATTGAATTAGGAAATTAATTCGCGTCGAATGTCTCACGGTCGGTCCCTCTTAACAAGCAGCTCCCTAAACGGCTTATTCGGGATTGGATTCTCTTACTAAGTCCAGTGCGACCGCCGCTTAAGCCAATAGTAGAAACTGAGTAAAAATGCCCGGTTAACATTTGACTTTTTAAGCTGGTTTCGTTACTCTTGATTTTTGCTATACGAAAACGATTTTCGAGAAGCTGTAAGCATATGGCGGCTGATGGCTGCTTATCCATCTGTTATAGCGGTTTTGCCGCCAGGATTTGCAGATTTAATCCCCCATTATATTAAAATACGTAAACGCCTTGAAGGGGCATCGGTGTCGTTGATCGATCTGTGAAAACACGTCGGTCTGTTCCAGACAAAAGTACACGGCAATCTGGATTATTGGGCTGCCAGTAATACGATATATAATATATAAAATGTGCCTAATTGTATTAGTTTGGTTCTTATCATACTTGTAACTTGCTAAAAGAACCAAACACGTTTCCATTCAATGGTGATCAAACAACCCTTGTTCAATCATTCAAGTCTTCCACTCTTACAGTTTGTTATTGGGTGTTTGAAAAACTCATTCTTTGACGTTCGAGTAAGATTAAGTCAAAATAAGAAACAAGTTGGGTCCAATTGTGGGGAGACAAAACGTGCCTATCTCTGCTAAAACAACACCACTCTGTCGCACGTGCTATTCTAAATTCGGTGTTACAAAGTTTTTTCTCAATTTCTGTTTACGCAGGTATTTTTGGTTGGGGAACGGCCACGGGTTATACAGACTTAAGAAAACAAAAGGAGACTTACCGAAATGCCTTTGGTCGACAATCGGCTGCCTGCTCCTTGATTGTGCGAGAACATAACTTCCATTTAAAACCCTACAGCAAGCAAGTACAAATAGGAGCCTGGGTAACTCGCGACAATGATATTTTTTCTTTACTTCCGAATACACAAATTAAATGGCGCGGCGTTGGTTGTAAATAGATTTAGCAAGGCCGCGCTAACCGGTGGCACGAACGCGCGCATTGCAATCCGCTTACCCAGGCACGAAATTATTAATATTCCCTGGTATCATCTGCGATTTTACAAGTTAAATCGGATTGACCATTGTTAAACGTGGCGAAGGCTATTGTTCAGCTCTCAGGTAATGCGATTTTCGAGCCGTCTGAACAATAAGCGCTTGTCTGCAACACAAATTCCAAAACCTCGACGTGCGCGCAACTTGTCTAATCAGGTTAGCTTTATAAGCAAATTAATCTTTTTGTGTTGATTTGTTTGTTGTGCTTTAAATCGGGGATTTTCATTGAGAAACTGCAATTGAAAAGTCTACACTCTGGTGGCCGAAACTTACACGTCGAAAGTTTCTAAGAAATTAATTTTTGACGCGGGTGATTCGTGATTAAACGATTTTTGTTTCAAATAATCCGGAATTTTTTCAGTGTGGGCATATACTGAAACAGTATGAATCATCGAAGTGTGCATATATAATTATAACTTAAATTGGCTAGTCAATACAAAAAACGGTATTTTGTTGGGTTTGTGTAAAAACGAATCAATCAAAGATGTTAGGAATACAAGGTACAAGATGACAATTCTCCTGATAAAAATTACCTATAATAAACTTGCGGCCGTTTTGTCGTATAAGAAAAGTTATCAATAATTATAAGGTTTAAAACTGCGCAAGATATAGCGGTTAATCCAGACTAAAGATAACATTTTTATCTTAGTATGGGATAATCGCAAGAAAATATTCTGTAACCGGCAGGTTGGCTGATTTCGGGCATGTTGCCAGTTGCCGAAAAGTAACCACAAATTATCCGCAAAGTCCTTTGAACCAAACCTCTGTCCGGTTCGTGTGAACGAAGCGTTTTCAAAACCGACAAGCAATAATTACGCGATTAGCTAACTTCTCAAATCACCTTATTGCTGGTGTCGAACGGGGCGGGTTATAAACAATATTCTTGCCAACACAACATCATTTTTGAACGAGCTTGTTGCTGAGGTGGTGGTCTCCAACGGTAATGTAAGTTTTATGATTGCCCAACGAAAAACATTGAAATTCTTGGACGACATTGATTGATTGGCGGTAAAGCGGCTTCGTCACTTAATTGAGTGAGTTCATTATTAAAAGCTTGGGTAATAATATTGTACAAGTTGTTAAAGCAACCAACAGCCATAAACACATCGCTGAGTGTTATATATATCCATAGCCGTGGGGAGTTTAAAATGTACAGTTTGTGTAAAACTCGGGATTCCTAACGAACCACGGGATACAGGGCGATGGCTGAATAAGAAATGCATTCATCGGAACGACACGTACCAGACTTTTTTTCTGTCGTCAGTATTTACTCGCGACGATATTTCGATCGTCAAAAATCGGCTTACCATCAACAAGTTCTTTGTGGCAAACACAACGAATATCACGGGGTCCTTACGTCACGATCCAGCTCTATAATCCACACACGTTGGTTGCTACGTCGGACGTTAGATAGCCCCCTGTTTACACTAAGACTCCGGAATTATCTTTGAAACAATAGTTCCTGCTGGCACGCACCCTGTTGCAAGCCACGCCTACTGCAGCGATTTCGACTTTCAAATGCATCTGGTGGGGTTAAAATAACATAAAGCCACAACACATCTAAATAAGTGCCGAGGGCGCGTAAACATTATTAATATTTCGGAAGAATTTTTGCAGCATGAGATACGTCTCCTAGACTCCAAACATACTTCAAAGCCTCGAAAATGTTCGCGAGATCGCTTAGCGTCTTAATCCAGCTTAGCGGCCATCTTTGATAAGGCCTCACCGCGAATTGGCGAAAATTCTGGAACAATCAAGTTAATCCACTGTTTAAAATGTCACGGTGCACGAGTCACAGTTAGTGGTCAATTTCAAGTGGCCGGCCACGGGATTTTGAACCATTCGCGAGAATGTTTATATTAAAACGACCTAGAGCTCCTAGCGCACTTCAAACCTTCACATCCTTAGATTGATACCCGGTGTAAAAATTGCTGTGAAATTTATTATGTTATTAAGCGCGATAGATGGAGAGCAGCTTCGCTTGCTTTTCATTATTTGCATGAAGGAAATAACGCACGGAATGTTAGAACATGGTCTTATTAAATAACAAGTGGCAAAACAATTACGAAAGAAAAAGGAAAATAGTGGTGATAAAAAAGTGGCACGATCTGAATAACATAGACGGGATAATGGTGAATATTCAATCTGTAACATTGCGTTTTACGACGCATTTGAAGAAAGAGAATGCGTCCATACGACCTACACACCTTTGGTTATCCCCACCTATTGCAAGTAAAATCAAAAATATATAGAATATATGTAGCGGAGAGAGTATTGCACGGTGCTTTGCTTCGGTGGGAAATTACATTCTTGGCCAACCTGACCATAAGAATAAATTAAGGAACGGGTGACCATGTAAGGCAAATTTCACGTTCTAAGATAAATACGATATAAACCTGTAGAATATTTATGCAAATTTTAACGACACCAATATCGGTATTACAAGGCGTCAACAACTTTTTTTGGTAGAATTATGCAACGTCACTGGCGCCCTCAAAACATGACGGTGCACTTTTAACTTGTCGACGATGTTTTAACGTCATAAAAACAAGAAATGGCACTCTTCTGTATCTTTATACGACCAAGTATTTTCCGTTACATGATACGACATTTTTCATCCTGTTGAACGACTTTGGACATGTTCTGGCCGAGACTGGTTTGAAGACGTTCTTCCTCTTCCAAAGCCCTGTATATTTTACAATATAAGTTAGCGCCAGAACAAAAAACTAAACAATATTCGAGAGCCAAGTTCTACTTAAAAATACGAAAAAAATGTGATGAACTTACAGTTGTTCTTTTTCATTCATTTCCTGGTTGATTCGGTCTCTTTCATTGACCAGTGTGAACTTCTCCTCCAGCAGGATTTGCTCTCGATCTTTCTGAGCCATCGTTTTCATGATATCTGCCGGGAAGAATGGTTTGTAGTTGTATAGGCCGGTTTAGAGGTAACATATTTCTTACAATAGCCGTCACAACCTATGGCTAAGTGCATTAGCAGTTGAGCGCAAATATTTCCAATCCGCGAGTAAAAAATTAGACTCAACCCTATAAAAACGACAAATGACACTTTCGGGAAGTAGTGTGAACATGTTAAGGATATAGATATTAAGTTAAAGAAACTTGGGAGCGTAACGCTTGACCGGTTGAACGCACAATTTACAATACACTTAATCAGAATGTGATAACCGCAATTATTGTTGAATTTTAATCCATTAAACCGCCTATCGCCATGTCAAAACATTCGAAGAATAAGTCATACAGAAGATTCTGGCGTTATGAGGGATTACGTAATGCGTTTCTAAACATAGGGTTTGCCGTAATAATACTTAGTGGCATGTTGCGGCTTAAGATTATCCTTCTAAGCTCGATTTTAATATTGAATTAAACAATTTTTTCACATTGTAAACAAGCGTCGGGTGGTCTTGCGCTATATGTCGTCACAATCATATGTTTATGTTGCAAGCACGGAAGGTCGCGCGTTGACAACCAGTCACAAACAATTGTTGCGAGAAACAAGCGCAGTATTCGTTACGATAACTTAGAATAAGTTGCGAATAAAAACCGAGTTTGGTTCGCAGGATAAATTGTCGATGGAGATTGATGGGTTGGGATCACATAATAGCAACGTGCTTCACTAAGAGGGGAGTAAAAAGATAACTCATATATAACGTGTTTGCGGCTAGCCGCTATGATTAATATTTCCGATGCCAAATTGCTGGCGGCGGAGATGCGGACCGTGTATGGAAGACAAAGAGATCGGCCACAAACAAGTCTAATTGCACGGTTGTACCGAGTTTTGCGATCCCACTGTATAATTATCCACGCTTGCTCAGTGCTGCTATTTCTCGGAATCACTTCAGTAGATTGTCGGGACAGGAAACTTAAAGTCTTTATAACATATCCATGTGTGTCACAGGCAAAACGAAATGCATTCAGCTCGCTGTAAAATACACGCTGAAATCACACCTGCTCCGGCGCACCTAGAACGCAACCGCGACAGAGTCCGAAAATAAACAAGAAGATATACATATCTGGTCGCGTTTATTTGAGCAACAAGCATCGGGCGGAACTGCGGCGAGTCCCCGCGCCGCAAGTTACCAAGAAAGTTCGCCTTAAACGTCTTAAAAACTTCACGTGAAAGAAAACACTTCCTCGAAGCAAATTCCTTGGTTCAAGCCACATACATTTTTTGTTAATTAAAGTGCTGTAATCGGTTATGCGATGAGTTGAGATGCAACCGTAATCGTCAAAAACGCTACAAATCATCAATTGTCAACAATAAGAACTGCCATTTAGTTTGCGGTAGCAACGAAAATAAATTTTCATAATTAAAGCTGTACAAATGGAGGTCTCGGACGCGCAAGAGAAGCCAAGTAATTATAAACACTCGTCACATACACAGACATCGCGGCGCCGTCATCATAGGCCACTGTAACGTCATAATGGCGACTACATGGTGGAAACAATATTAATAACCTTGATGGTGGAATGGAAGGTAGAAAATGCGGCGCCACCATTTTGTGAGCTGTCTCTCGGAGCCTGGTGTGGAAATTCCCGTCATGAAATTGATGAAAGGAATCTGCCAAACCCCACTTATTATGCGAGCACCACATGCCTTCATTGGCTACGACAACTTAAGGTCAATGGAAGACGTTACCAAAGTACCAACATTTTTAAGCAATACATTGCTACCACATTAAGTTCACGTCCATTTAAATGATTCATCAATTCAACGTAGAATTAATGCCGGTTTGCAGACAGCGTTCACACTAAACTGAGATCTAATCGGCGACGTTGAAAGTAGCTTACGTAACCTCGACGCACACATAGCTCATGACGTATATGGCGTACACATGCTCGTAGTAGATCGAGCCGATAACTTTGATCTACGGTAATCGGATTTCGGGTGCACCGGGATACAAGGGAATATTCGACAGGATTAGCTTAATACGCGATAGATAGCCGGAGATAAGGCCCACCGCCGCAAAGTATTAATCGCTGGCGAATCGCTCAACTTTCAGCTGTGTTTTTAGCGAATTAACACAATAATTTTCGATAAAACATTACAAACTTTCTAGGTTTGGTTCAACACTGGCCTGGGTGAAAATGAACAATATTAAAGTAAAAATAAAATTTCCATAAAAAATGAAAAAACGCATAGGATTTTGTTTTTATTCGCAAAATTTTACTTTAGAATAGGTCAACGGACAAGTAGTCACCAAGGCTGTATGTAAGAACATGGCTGGATAAACTATTTAATTTAAACAAACAAATATTACTTAAATCATGGTCTCCTTAAACACACTTTTCGCTTTTTAAAAAAAATATAAAACGCGGTCTCTATTAATCAGTTGCTAGGTAATACAAAGAGGTTCGGTTTTATTTGAAGTTGTATTGTTTAATATTCTGTATCTTAAAATATCACGGTCCGCACGTCGGATTAGCGATTTAATAAAATGCTCGCTTCATTCCAGCCTGCGCCACATAGGCTTTAAAGCGAAAGATTAAAACTGTGTCAGCAACAAACAGTTTATTGCTCTTTTGGTGAAAACGTGCGGACTACGGCCCACATATTGCTAAATACAAATCGTCGATGATGCCATTCTGACGCAATATGGCGCTATGATCGACAGTTCCTGATTCATGTAAACATTGGAACCTGTGTAAGACCGCCAATCATGGCGAGATATACCCATTGTGACGTATAAGGGTTGACTCAGGTTTGCATTACAAGTGTATTTGTGAAGATGTAAAATATCATGATAAAATTGCGTATACCGAGATCGGTTTTCGGGCAGATTTGCTGGCAATACACATTTCAAACTTTTAGATTAGGGTTTAAAGAGTTTGCTGCGATTCCTAAGGATTGGCCATGTTTTTACGGGATTTTAGATGTTTTGTCGCGTAAAGAAGCTCCACAAAAATAGCTCCTTAGCGTGCTTACATGCTGTGTTTCTCCACCATACTAAACTAAGGCGAGGAAACGGGTCATGACCTGTTTTGTCACTGTTTGTTGCGCCAACGAATTATGATGTCATAGTTACGTCATTATTCACCTTCAATGGCCATAAGAGGTATGAGCTCCGCGTGGATCTTTTCAATTCGTCGGTTGATGCTCTGGTCCTCCTCCCTGGAAGCATAACACGATTGTGGAAAATATAATTCGGTAATGATGTCTTAAATTGCACTTACAAACAAACTTTGGAAAATCTTAAATTTGGATATAAGTTAAACTTTTTAAGATCAGCTGGAGTTCATATTTCCAAAAGTGCAATTTAAAGCTGTAAGGCCAAATATGAGATTATTTCAAATTACCAATCGAGCAACTTAAAATACTCAAAGGAAGAAATCACGTCAAACAACATTAATTAGAAGACACAGTAGTCGGATTTACAGTTTACAGCATATACGACTTAAACTAGTCGGCACACTTCAAACAACGCACAGCATCCGGTAGTGAGCCAAACCACGGCGCCAACTAACTCCAGGATGCTCAACACAATGGCCAACTCAACGGCACATACAACCGAGACTACTTGACAAAAACACGTCATTTTCCAATGGTTCAAACGAATTTTGGGGTAATTACTAAATACTTTGCGTATTTTACTGACTAGCATATGTCCTTAGCAAGTGCCCACTAAGGTGAACCAAAGGTCAAGAAGCGCTGGAAATCTATACATTAGCTGATATCTTATTGGCGCTTGAATCGCTAATAATAATTATACGAAGTGCATTGCCGACATTGCTATAGGGTGAACGATTAATACATTTTGTTACAACAATTTATCCAGAGAGATTTGGCTACGGTTTTGTGGAGATTCGGTTTAAAGTGTTGTATAGTGTACGCCGTTGGTTTTACTTCCCAGTTAAATGCGAATAACTTACATGAGAGTAAGTTGGTCTTGCTCGCGCAATATCGCGTTCTTCTTATGCACAAGTTGGAACCACTCCTGTGTTAATTGGCCTTCCCGTTCCTTTCTTGTTCTATGGTTTCCTGGAAGAACAAGTAAACTGTGAGGTATTTATGTAGAATCATACATCACTCTGGGTAGCCACAGTAAAGAAGTATGTGGAACCTCAGTTCATACAGTGCGCCTTGCAAGGAACCAAGCCAAAAACAGCTGTAGTATGTAATTTCTTATGTGGCCATTGTAACATATAGTACAGTATTCTTGGTTTATTTGCTTGGTAGCTCGATACTGCGCAGTATTGAGCGTAGATAGTTTACTAAACAGACTGGGGTGGTTGCGAATGGATTTATCGTAAAAATTACGAAGTGTACAAGTGTCGCGCGATCTACGTCACGCAGCGTGGGAAAATTAAGATGAATAGGGTTGGGGGGTGTGAACGCGGCTCACCAGCTGAGTGGAACAAGGGATCCGTCCGAGCGACGATAACAAGTGGCGACAACAAACACTCGCCACGGAATATGGCGCCGAACAGCAGAAAGTATAAACGCAACAGCAGGTTTAATAATTACTCAGAAAACACATTTTTTATGTTTGAGTCTGCGGAAAAATTCGGATGTTGACAAGGATTGGTAGGTAACTACGACAAACGTACGTGCTTTTATTAAATAATTCAAAAAATTGACAGTTTATCCCGAAAAGGAATTTCTCTCAAAGAAAGATCTCTTAATTCTGCACTTCTATTGTATTGACACGATTTTCATTTTCATTTTTGGTTGGGAGAAATCCTAAAAGCAAACAGTACGAAGCCAGCAGCCTGTAAACACATAAATTAACTGATATCGTAGCATCTATTCACCACAACTAGTTTGTAACCATCGGTACACCACGTTACGACCATACAGTTTATGAACCCCTAATATGGAGATTGAACAACACGAATTTTCTCCTGGTTTAATAACCTGGAATTATATCGACTAGACAATGCCACCATGCGGTTAAACAACGTCAGAGGTATTTTAATAATCACGGATATTGCGGGGAGTTGTATTTCCGGCAGGACAGTTTGACCGCGACATCGTGTCGATTTATATTGTCGTGGTAGCGTTGAGGGCAAAATAATTAGACATTTCAATTGTCTTCTCTAACGACGATAAGATTGCGGTAAACCAGCGACAAAAGTGAAGGTGTTAATTAATAATTGGCCAACCGTGATGTGGTAATTTATTTAAAAACATTAGAAGTAAGAGTTTAAAGCGTTACCAGTTACGCGAAAAAATACGTTTTTTTTTGCCAAAGCTACTGAATTGTTAGTATGTGATTATACGACACACAGTGGAACCCGGCTTGGAGACCACCTCGATAACACGACCACCTCATTATCAAGACCACTTTGTTGCGGTCCCGAATAATTTACTATGGTAATGCATTGTAATCTGTTTCAATAACCCGACCACCCCGGTTTCCAGACCAGGACCACTATATTTTGGTCCAAAACTTCAAATTTGACTCCGCTTAAGTGACCACATGTGCAAAATAATGTGCCTTTGTCACCAAAATAACAAGGTTAAATTTATTTTATGATCAAAACAATAAGAATAAATGAGCGCACACAAAAAAAATGTGGCACACAGAATTGAATCCTACAAGATAAACTTTAGTATTAAATTTATTCTGCAGTATCTGATAAAAATAATGGCATTTGGTGAAAAATTAGTAAAAATGCAGACGTTTAAGCTGCTTATGACGACAACTTGCTGCAAATCAAAATTCACTAACACGACCACTCAGCTAACGCGACCGCTTGATCACGGTCCCATAGGTGGTCAGGTAAGCGGGGTTCTACTGTAATACTAAATATCGATTTTGTTTACGACAAAACAGCTTACGGTGGAATAACATAGTTTCTACGATTGCATCGGTAAGACTCCGAAAAATTATATTGGTATAAAGTCATTTTGTACACCCTACTGGAACCTTAGCATCATTTTTCGGTAAGAATGATGGCAGCTTTTACAGATAAGACGACTAAGTTTTCGTAAACGATTTTTGCAACTCGAGATCCCGCTCCGAACAAAATAGTTGCAGGTTTAGGACGACGTGGTTTGACTGCCGGTGGCTACGGTCACTTAAGCCCCTGGAATCGAAACGCTTCACGCTCGCTGATGGACGGTGTTACATGGGAATTCAGGAATTAGAATGACGTATGGCCACCCACAATGGCACTGCTGTTGGAAATTCAGACCTACAGCTTTTACCGATATGAATGGGATCGCCATTGAAATAACACTTAGAAATAGAGTTGAATACAAACGGACCTAGCAAAATGATTGGGAGAACTTGTTTTATTATAAATAAAGGTTCTCACTTTTTCACCACCATTTGTAGATGAAAACTGAAACGCAACCTTGACCTACTGATCGACCCAATTCTACGAGATGCTTGCCGTCATGTTGCATCAACGTTTCAACGATAATTTGCGTGGTCCGAGCGCTGTGTGAGCGACAGACTGGACGAACATTTCGAACAGGGGAGCTTGTCAAAATAAATTGCTGCTACAATACTCGAGTAGTTGTGATGATTGAGTGCGAGGACAGATGACGAGAGGGCATTATGATCGAACAAAGACCACCCGGGTTTACTCCGTGGTACGGTGTCGGCGAACAATGTTTTCATTTAATGTGTTCCAGGAATTGTCGGTTTATGTGGCGACATGGCTAGGCGGCTACCTACGCTCAACAAAACGAAAATTTCCGGAAATATTCCTTGGTTTGCTGTTGCAAATTCAAAACTTTGGGTTTGCATTATCTTTGTGTGAAAATTCATAATTTTAGTCTAAATATTTTAAATAAACTGTACATTAGTACACGTATAAACATTTTTTGCGATTCTTTTGATTTTGTGGTTTGTGTTTACTGTTTGGCCCTTTTTACTGACTCCCATTGTACATAAAAATATAACCATCATGAAAATTAGGCAACATTAATTTTAATTAGTTTATCACTACTTTCTAAAGGGGAATTATGTCATCTAATTTAAATAAAAAAGAATACTTTTGTAAAAATGTTATGTGCTTCGAAAGTAGAGTGTTACAGTGTCGATGTACAACTATCCGGGTGGCAGAAGCTGTTACAAAATTACAAGTTGCCATAACAAGTCATAATCCATCACAACCCGTGGCGATATTCATGGGTGAATCAGTGGCACCTTGGCCGCGCTGTCTCTTTGATGATTAGTTTTGTCGAAGTAGGCGGTCGGCACTAGAGCTATAGAATTCTTATGTAAATCTACCGATGAACGATAAAATCGAATATAAATATATACGCGGTTCGGCGGCAGGTTAAAATAGAGTCGGCGACTTACAGATAATGACCGTGACAGTGGTACAACAAACATATATGGCGATGATCACCGACATAAGACTGCGGGGGGATTCAGTTCGCAACATGCAAGTGTTACGGAGAAAGTAACAACCCGATCGTTGCAGCATTATCTGGATTGGTTTGACACTTCAGAAAATCACGGCAAGGCTTAAGGTTAGCGTAGGGGGAGGCGCTAATTACGAATTCGTGTTTTAGTTTAAATGGACAGGATGCGGGTATGACAGCTTATCTTCCGATCAATCGCAAGTTGATTATGCTGCTCTTTGCCACCACCACGCGGATAGATTGATTCAAACTTAGGGCGAACGCGTAATTAAGCGAAAATGTAGGGTGATTGATTAAAATAATATTTTCTGGAAACGGAAAATGTGTGACGTGGTTTTAATTAACTCGTCCATTTTATAACTTAAACGAAGGGACTTCGCTAGTTTTTAAACATATTGAGGCTGATTTTGTGCGTTATTTCACATCCGGATATAAACGCGGCCAATCTGAGTTTCAATAGCGCTTGATTTTACCTCTTGGGGTTTGGACAACAGAGCGTGGAATCACGGAACGCGCTTTTCGATTGTTGATTTTCATGGTAATGTTTCGGCTGTTTGTTGGTGGCTTCCAAGCGACAACTTTCGTAGGAGAAACGAGAGACGAGTAATGGGTGGTGGATAAAAGCGGAGGTTCTAAGTGACTTCGACGCTCGTACTAATCCTGACTGACAAGGGGTTGACCCTCAATCGAAGAGCGGAGTGAGATAGGATCGTAGATTGCGACGTGCGCATCGTAGGATCGTACCACTGTCGACTCTTTTACTCCAATTAACATGAAAGTGTCGAGAAAATCGCTCGCGCGGGAATGTTTCGGGACAGGCGGCAATTTTCTACGGATCGAGCAAATTGCGCTTATCTTCGGTAAGGTGACTTTGCTTAGCACGCGGATGAAATTACACCTGGCACTGGAACTTTATACAATGATTCAGGCCACTGTTGGAATGATTGCACGGGCGGTTAGCCTAAAATATCATACAATTTATACAAGCAAGCGCCTTTGCACCAGCGCTCCTCACGTACCATAAGGATTGTTCTGTCCGCCATTTTGTTTGAGAAAGTACGATGCGAAAATAAAACAATTTGCAGGCAGAATCAAAGAACACTAAAATAAACCTTATTATAATACACCGTTTTCTTCTTTGTAAACATTTTTTTCTATTTTATTCTCTAGATGTACTTCTACTACAAAAATAGAATCGTTACATACTGCACTTTCTCACGAAATATTTTGCTTATTGAAAAAAATACTTCAGCGACCTGTTTTATTAGATGTTACTAGGCTACAGTTAAGTTCATAATAAGGGCTTCAGTCGACTGATGGGCGAATATAAAGCTTCGGGAAGGGATTTGGGAGTGGAGATCGTAAAGACCGATTATATATTTTCGGCACAAACCACCTAAATCCGATCAAGGATTTTCGGGGAGCGATTGCTTGCGTGGGATAAGCAGTCTTAGCCGGTGTATGGGGTTTACTTGGGAGGTATTAGAGTAAGCACGTTCATTGAACGACATAGCATCAGATATAATACGCTGGGCGAAAAGATAATCATAGGGTAAACGCTTCAGACTGCACAAGTGTAGTCCGACTGAGACGCGGCAAGAACTAAATAATGCATTACCTTCTATCCGAATCGAACATAATGTACAAATGTTAGCAAAACTCAATATGAAATGTTAAAGTGTTCATTCTAAGTTTTGTAGACGGAGATAATAATGTCCCCATTGTTTTCATATTACACGTTTGTATGTTTTAACTGAATATGCAGCAGGTTATTGAACTCTTCGAGGCGGGAAAGTTGACTAACAGGATTTAATCGCGCGTAGTTGATTGTGCGCATTAAAACTATACGGGGATTTCAATTAGTAAAGGGCGGTTAGCTGGGATTAGTGGTACGGCCGTAGGAAAGGGATTAGCATGAGATCAGGTTACGAGATTACCGTGAAAATTTAATGACCAGGCCTACACATATGTTCAAAGCCATCAGCGACAATGAAACACCGTTTTTCAATTGGGAACGCATTCAAAACAAAGTCAGTTAACTGGTATTAAAATGTTCCCATTCGCATTTAGAATACAACAGTCTAGATTGTACACAATTCTTGCGGTTTTTGTGTATGAACCTACTATAGTAGGCAAAGTCAAGCTACTAGCGCAATTTTCATGCCGCACTGATATTAAAAGTTTTAAATTTGGCATTTAAACAATTTTATGTTGTTTGATTTTGATACAGCGACATAATATAAAGTTATTTTATAGATATAACATTTTAAAATATTTGCCACAAATAACACTCTAGATTGTACAGTATTTCAAACCAAAATGTGAGATATGCCAATTGCAGAATGGGACTAATCATTTTGGTAAAAAATCATATTTTTTGTTCTTTGCTAAAAAAGGTTAAGCTCGATTGCGACATGTTAAAGATGTTTATTTTATGTTCACCTAATACATGTCACAACAACATGCGATGATGTTGAAATCAGCTCAATACTGACACCAAGCGGTAGAAACGTACCAGACTGGTTGATATTCTGCAGCTCCAGTTGAACTTCACTGGATCGTTCTTCCACCAATCTCATCTCTTTTTCAAGCGCCAAGCGGTCGTTTTCAAGCTGTGGTATTATGCACGGACAGACATAAATAAATGTTTTTTAATTTAAGTAGTAATAATAATTAAAACTAATTAAATCGTGTATTCATGAAGCAGATATAAAACGAAGAGCGGGCATCGAGCGACCAAATTACCTCACTAATAACATCAACGTTAACCGACTTCTGACGCAGCACTGTGCTCCACCTTCTATGCAGTTCTGATATACTGGCGACAGAAAGTCGGTCCGTGCCTGTAGATTAGTAATACGGATTGGTTTTCTGTGTTTATATAGAGACAAGTTGAAGCTTCGTCAATTGTTCAATGTTATGTGATAACCAGGTTTAGGGGTTGGAATATCAGTTTACTTATTATTATATGCACGCAACTTGACATCGGCGCGAAACTTGGCTGAACTTAAAACAAAGACATTCAAACTGGCGTGCTTTCGGATGTATTGAAGGATAATATAGGCTATGATATTCATCTCTATTCCCGAAAATGGAAAAAAACAAGGGGGGTAACACACGGGCCCTCGTCAGATCACCTCGCGCCCACCGCCCGGTTAACCTTTCGGCAGAAAGGCAACGCACTAATCCACCAAGCTAATCAGTCGGACGAAATTTTGAAACATTACAGATTACAAACTCTTTAGAAACGAGAAGGCTAGAAGATGCTTCACTACAACCTGCCAACCTTTATGTGTGTACTTGAGGTAAAACACGCAAAATAATTTACCTTTATTAGATTTTTCCCGTTTTTTAATATTCGAGATGGGACTGAGGGTGTCAGTTTCGTCTGGAGGGAAGGATATGTCTCCAGCAACGGTGGTTGTTGGTACTTGAAATTAGTTCAAACTATTTTTAAACAGTATGTATAGACTTTGCATTTCACTTAAAAACGATTTAACTTATTGATAACCGCACATGGCAATAGCATGAATTTGGGTCTACTACTGAGAATACAAAATATATTACTACATTGTGGCTTATCATAAAAGTGGTAAAAACTATAATAGAATATTGAATAAGGCGATTAAACAAAACTTCACCCAGAATGAACGATAATCCACAGTTCTTCAGCTATTAATAGTTGCTATTCCAGCACGCATAATAAGTAACTTTAAATTTCCTACAAAACTATGCAACAGAATAATTGTATGTAAAATGTTTTTGCTGTGTATTGTTTTATATACGCACATAATAATTGCATTGTGGCTTACCCTCAGCAGCAAGAGGTGTTGACGTTGTTAACGTGGGTAAGAACGGTTTTAAAGGCGTCTGACTATTTTCTGCAGCTGTAAGTAGTTCGGAAAATTTAAAATGACTTCATAGTTTTATAGTTACGAAAAAAGAAAAAATATTGAATGTGACCTAATGTGTTAAAACTTACCTTGACTGGTTAAATTTTCTGCCGAATCGCATTTTAGTTCGTTGTGATGATTAACTGGTGAGAATGCTGCATTCGTCTGCGCATCTTGTCTCAATGGTGAATCAGTAGATGGGGTACTACTTGGTGATATGTCTGCATCCACCGTACTTGGTAAGGGAGATAAGTGTTCAGTGATTACAGCTGGTGATATGACAATTTCAGTATCGGGGAAAACCCCCGAATCGATAGTAGGTTGAGGTTCGGGAGAGGGAGGTGAAATTGTGGATTCTTCAGAGGCTTGTAAGGCCGTTGTATCAGTTGATACGTGAATCGCTTTAACATTTGAACTTGAAATTAGGACTGATGCAGCTGGCTCTGTGGTTTGCGGTTCGTTGGAAGGAACGTTAAGTGCTTTGCTGGATAAGCCACTTCCAGTGGTTTGAGCCATGGGGGGTGAATTACAATCGTCATTAGGGTTTGCATCTACTCCAATTGACGCTCTTGTTTCGTCTAATAACTTTAATGCTCTCGCATGAACTTCGATTTGACGCTGTTGGTAAGTGGATACAATTAATTGCATTTTGTGTAGACGCCAAGCTTACATTCAAATAAATAAGTCTAGATTGCAACGACGTTGGGTCACTTGCAGTTACGTCTTGGTAACGCGAATTTATAACGTGCCAGTTTTAAAAACAAAAGCGCTAAATGTAAACACTTTGCTTGGTTGTTTTAGATATACAATTTGGCGACTTAACGAATCTGTTTTGTTGTTTGTTGGATTAAAGAAAAGTTCGGGCTAAAGAACATGGATACAGAAACAGATATCACTTTTTAAAATTAAAATAAATTGCAGCATTATTGTCTATACCACAAAGCAAACAACATTCTCATAAACTATTAGGCAAGTCCCTTAAATTTTTAAAGATTTAAGAAGTGACGTAATATTGTAAAGAGCCAAGTGGAGGTGTTTAGTTTGGCGTGTCGGTGCATAATAACGCTGAAGTAGGTTGTCATTACCGGTGAAAAGTTCACGGAGGGGTAAGTAATAGGATTAGACAACTGAGTGCGGCGGAGGAATTCAGAAAAATAAACGAAGAGAGGCGCCCACAAATTGTTGGGTGATAGAGTTATGGTGGGGTTTGGGTGACCTGTCAATTTGCCAAACTGAACGTTTTACACGAGATTAATTGGAAAACATGCATTTTTATTTCACTATAGTGTATTCTTATTTGTGTAGTTTGTCTATATCGAGGAAAAAAGACTTATAGTACGGTTTAAATATAAACGCAAAAATAGCAATGGACTCGAGCCATTGTTATATTGGGTTTCCTATCAATTTAGCTACCGTGTTTAAGATCAACTTCAGTCGAGTGGACAAAGCAAACGTTGGTCTACCCCCGTCCATGTGATGACAGACGTCTTGCTTGGTTCTGTCACTCAGCGCTTGTCGCCTCGTAACCGAATATCTCACTGAAGTTGAGGTACAAGCGTTCGAAAAACACAAGTAAACCAAGCCATTGATTACTGGCGCCTTCAAACGGGGCAGGCATACCATCCTGGGGCCGTACCCGGATTACCAGGTTCGCGAAGGGGACACGCCGATGTGTACCCAGCGTGAAGTTTATGCGACAGTACGTCTAACGAATTTCGAGCACTTGAGCGTAAAGCAAACAGCAGGTAACACGATCGTGATCGGGAGGTAAACGCTTTTAAACTAAGTTGATTGGCGTGACGGCCGCGGGTCAACCATTGACAGGTTACGTAAGCAACTCTGCATTTACTACAAGTACCAATTAAAATGCTAAAACATTGGAGGTGTGGAATAACATTACACAGCGTGCACAGCATGTGTACAAAGAGCATGAGCCGCACCTGATTAATTGGTTTGTGCGACAAAGCTTCCACCTTGGCTTTCTCGATCAACCTGTTTGTTGTTGTTCTTTTGTTTCTTTCAGCTGACGAACGCTGTAAGAATAGGTTTTACAGTAAGACACACCACACCATACATAGTTTGTAAACCATCAATAAACAGAAATATACCCATAAAACTATATCATACCAATAACTGATCGATTTTTTGTTGTAGCGAGTCATCATCTATGGGTACTGTCGGCTGAAATTTGCAAAAAAATGTTTTTTAATTTTATACAAACAAAACTGGAAGGACGGCTCAGTAGTTAGGTTACATTATAAAAGCGGTTACTTCGCATGCATAACTTGGCCAGCAATGGCATGAAACCTGTGGATCCAAACTAAGTACATTAACCTCTCTATCATATTCTTCACACAGTAAATCACTGTTTGGGCACAATCCGACAACGTGTTTTACAACCATTACACACCTGTGTCAAAAGAACCTCACATATAGTCAGACGTATAAACAGCAGTACCGTTTATTGGTTGATTTTATTACAGGTGAAAGATCTATGGTAACTGTTGGTGTAAATACATAGTATCTACCTCTGAGACCTGCTGGTTTATTCGGTAATGTGGCATATACTTATATATAAATATATATCAAGGTTGTTGAAAAAATGATGCTAGGGAGAGATCCTAGGACCAGATGCCATATGATCAGAGTGTAAGCTATAGTATTATTGCAGAAATCTGTTTGGTTACTCGTCATTTGCAAACTTCATTTTAAGCTGAAGTAATAATTGCCAATAAGTCTTTTCAGAGATCTCTCATAGAACGTGGTAGTATTTACACCGGAATTTTGGGCGAATTGGCCCCAATAGAGCGTCAAATAGCCAATGGCAATCAAAACCAGTTGGAAGGAATTCAGCGTCAACCAAGAAAATTTTACTTCAAATACACTGAACAAAATTTTAGCAAAATCTCCAGGGGATACAAGACAAAGTTAATGCTTTGGTAACCCAACTTTAGGCACAAGGAAAAGATAATCTGATTGTAGAAATATACATAAAACATAGGATATTTTTATTTATAACCAAGGATGGGTAAACGCAGATTATCAGATCACCTAGTGGCCACCAGATTACCAGAGCTATTGCAGAGTGTTGAATTCTATGGCGATAATGTTACAATCTTTGTTTAACCAGTTAAACTGGGTTCAGAAAGTGTACTTTAAATGCTCTATCAAAGGACACAACAGACTAATCTAGCTGCTGTTTATTATCCTCCTAAAGTCTGATGCGACATCAATGTGGTTAATTCACCACACGATAAACATGAGTATTCTATCACTCCGCTGCATAGCAAAAACAGTAGCAGCTTTTATGTTGGAAAGCTACATTTTTGAATAAAAAAACATTTTTTATGTGCAAAGGACAGACAATTACATTTTTTAAGCACAGCAAACCATAAAAACATCCCTTTTTGTCCAGTTAGGTTGTCGGAGCTATTGCTATATGTTATACAATTGGTATAACCTCAGTTTAAAACACAGCCACACAGAAAGTGGGAGGGTGGAAACCAAATCAGAAAACCGTTTGGTCAAAACTCTCTGTTCTTATCACATACAAAACATGGACAGACAAACATACATTTAATGCTCCACTGACCTGTTTTTGAACAGATTTATTTACAACTTCATGGCTTGGTGATTTAGATGTTGATTCTTTCATGGTGCATTCAATGGCTGAATCATTGTTTAGTAATATATCTTGTGATTTTTTCAATGATTTATCAAGAGGAAAATTTTCTTGTAATATGCAGGTGTCTGTTGATGACTTTTCATGAAATGATTTTTCAATGTTCTGTGATGTCTCAGATTTGTCCTCAGTAATTTGAATATGTTGCTGTAATTCTGATGTCATTTCCAGTGGGCTTGGCTGGGAACTACTAGTTATTTTAGGATGATTATATGAAGCATCCATGTTTTCACCTTGTTTTTCAATTAGTTCATTTGAAATGTCTTTATCATTTTGTTTTGGCAGGTTAGGTTTTTCACCCAAAAAGATCTTTATGTCTAGCGGTTCATTGGGTTGGAAATCAAAATTGGTATTTAATTTAATTTTTTCTACTGTTTTAGTTCGGACTTCTACTGTTGTGGCAGGGCTACTCTGTATTTCTGACTTTGCTTTGGTTTCCGAAAAAGAACTTGGCATAGATTTTTTAATACTGGTTTCTTTCACTTTTGGGCTGTCCATACCTAATTGTTCCAAGACAATATCAATGGGCAAAGAATTGGTGTGTGCAGTTTGGTTATTTTCCAAGATTGGTATTCCCTTTGCATACTCGGGAGTTGGAGACGTAAAAACTGGTGTTCTTGATGTTCTTGTTTTTACCTTAGGTGAAGTACGGATTTGGCTTTCTATTTTTTCTAATGCTTTTGTTTTGGACTCTTTTTCACTAGATTGCTCACCTAGCGAAGTATGATTGTCAATTTTATGGCTAGATTCAACAACAGTCTTTAATTTTGCACAGGAAACCGAAAGTAATTTCACTGATTCAGTTGGTAAATCTTGGGTAAAAGTGGGAGCAATAATTTCAGGTAAACATGTGTTAGATTTAGTGTCTGGAGCAATTGTTCCTTCCGGCTGTTTAAAAACAGGAGAACGTTCTGCAAATACTTCTGGGGTGATAGGGCTTTCGAAATTCTGTCCCCTGGCTGTTTCAGGTTCAAGGATGAGATCCAAGTTGGATGAGAAAACGTCATCTTCATCTTCCTTTTCCTCAAGGTCTGACAGAAGCTTCAATCTTGCCATTTCACAGAGTGTTGGAGTGATTGATAAGTTTTTAGTTCGTTTTATGATCTGTTTGCTACTTATATTTGCAACGTACGTCCGCAATGACAGGCTTTCAGCTTCTCCACTCGATTCTGTTAACTAAAATAGAATTCGTTTTAATGAAATCCTTAAAAGAAACAGAAAAAATGCTTTGATAAAATTTATATAGTTTTACCCAGTTTACCGGATAATTAATAATCTGTAACCTTTATTTATTAGTTACAAATAAAGACTTAAAATAGGGAAAAAGACACAGAATCATTAAAAAAGTTTGTAAATTAACTTTTTGTGATGGCGTAAAAGTTCTAGTTAAGGTTGTTCAGTTTTAAATTAAAAATAATTTAATTTTTTGCCCTAGACCACTTTGTAAATAGTATTACAGAGACATCTAGCTTGAGGTACATGGTGGATTGTGACATTTGTATAATAATTTAAAATCATGGTGACTAATGTCAAACTTTGTGACAATTGTTTATAATATTCTCTGATGGCTAGATCAGTGGATTAACTATTGCATGAAAAAAGTAAAGAAAATGCCTGAGAAAATGCTAGAATAATAGTCTATAACAATTTGACATTATTCGAGTACATTAAGCGACTGTGCAGATATTGGCTAAAGTTGTTTGATGATTATATGAAACATTGAAACATAATAACTAACATTTGCGGGGGCTCCATTAAAATGTTTTTTAACAGATGACAAAAAATCAACTAGTTTTGATTTCTCCGAAATGACCGAAGCGTCCACTGACTGTATGTCTTCAATACCTTGACTTTTAAAACCACTCAAAGCCTGGAAAATAAAAACAGACCACATTATAATTTTATGTTGAATTTCTGTGATAACAAGAAAAAACAGTACATGCTCAATGGACACCTTGAACATGATGGAATATTCAGTTCATCCCTGACTATTTAAAACACGGTGATTTAGAACACCTGTATTTGTCAGACTACCATGGGTGTCCAGCCGGATTAGTGGGTCTTTAACAGTTAGAGACATACAACTTTAGTAATTTAACCCAACACAGTACAAGCAATAACTATTAAGTGCCTTGAACAAGCACAGTACTAACAAGCTGCTTGTAACTAGCTGAAGCTCCGATGTGTTATCATTTGGCCAACCACACTGACATCAAGAAGGTGTTCAACTAAGCTGGCAATATACTAGATATCTTAATAAATTTATCTTTATATATTGCCTCATACAGCGCTTTTATTAAATGTTTTATAAATAGCACATGCAACAATTTTAAATAAATGGTGACAATAATAAGTTTTTCTAATGTGTTGGTAAAAGAGTGGAGTAGAATTAGTTTTATCAGTAATATTTTCATAAATATGATGAACATTCTTCACTGTAAGTCTTTACCTGGTTAATGTTGGCTTTTGAATGGAGTGCATTTAAATTGTCATAGTCTCTGTAAAACATGACATTTCATTAAAAAAATAAAATAAATTTGTTTCATAATAGACAGTGGTGAAACAAGTGTTAGGGTTTACACACATCGTTTTAACAAGAATTTACATCACACTTTTGTATGTTTCCAAGTAGAGTTTAAATATTTTTTACGAAGATCAAACTTACTAGTGTAAACTTTCATAGAAGTTATTATTACATTTTTTTAACTGGTGGCCTTAAATATAACCGTTAAGAAAAATTGTGAGCATAATTTATGCCTACATACCAAGCTGAAAATTGATCTGACATCCCATTACCTTTTTTTAAGTATAACTCTTTAACCAGGAGCATTACTGTATTAGTGATGTGACAATGAATTTGGAAAATTCTGTACTAAGAAATAGAAAAATAACTGTTGCAAAAACTGTTTTATATTCAAAAACAAGTTTTGCCCTTAATCATAAAGCAAAAATATTAATTTTCATTTTAATAGGAGGTGTTTTGGTAATTGCTTATTCCATTTTGGGCATTCCGTCACTACAAAACAAAGTAATAATTAAATGCTTTTAAAAATCAGGATCACCATCAAAGGGGGTTTAGTCTGAAGTTTTTTTTTATTAAGAATACAATTGTCAACTAAATACAAAAAAAAATAATTAGACTTAAATTATCTTGATCTGTTATTTATAAACAGGATTGATTGTCCATTTTTTAAAATAATTCAATAAATTAAGACATTTACATTAGTTCAGGGCAATAATGGTGTAGAAGTGCACACATGGCCAATCCATTTCTCCAGGATGTAGTGAAATTTGTGACCTTGACACCACTGTAGTTGTCAGTGGCTTTCTGGCACCACCTTAAAAGGGGTTTACCTTGGTCTGATGATGGTGAGAATTGAATAGGTGCGCTAGGCGACTCCTGTGTGGAAATTCAATACGTTAATTTATACATACGCCTATTTAAAGTGTGAGTATTGTGAGTATGAAATATATGGTTCAAAATGACCATAAACCAATAGAGAACTTAAAGAACAAAAAAAGGAACCAAACTTTACTAATCTTTAATCGTTGTATGGTTTATCCCCAGAAATACAATCACACGTAAACCACTAGCCGGTCAATTTTAACACAAAAGAAACGTCTAATTGACATAAAAAAATTTAAAGAAAATGCAATATATATTGGATATACACTTAAAAGTTTAAAAAAGTCAACAAAAATATAACAAGTTCAACTTTTTTTTGGCATGGTCATTGCAGATATGTATTATTGGACAAATCTCAGGAATTGAACTAAACAATGAATATGTTAAAATAAAATAACCAAGTTTCCCATTAAACATAGACCAACTGGTTAGATCATTCGAGACACCCAATCATTATCCAAAACTTGCGTGATAGTACCAACCGCTATCTGTGTTAAACCACACTAATATACTGCTTTCACTGAACATTATTGACACATTTGGGTGGTTAAGTCAAGGAACTCTTAGTTTGTGCTTGCAGAAACAAACAATATGCACTATCGTTGTATATGATATATACCATCTGTGATATTAAATAGTTAATCAGGGACTTTTTTTGGTTAAAAAACATAGCGTTTGGTTGAAGTGGTTAACACATGATTGACACTCTCTAGTTTTAATGCAGTTTCCAAAAAGGGTAAGGTTTGGCAAAGAACTGTCGCATTAAATATTTATCTTAAATCACAACTATAATAACATAACATTATACAAAGTTATATTTTTTTTTTTATTCACCTGGCAAGGATGAAATTAAAAACATGATTGTCATACAAGCGTATGTTATGCTTACCTCCTGAGTAGACATAAATGTAATGGATGGAAGCACTTTCCTTGTTATTGGTGGTGTGGAACATTCAGAGGATTCTAAAGAAATAGTCACATAAACAGAAGAAAAGATTTTATTTGAATAACACAATGGTTACACATATTAAAAAGTGATTTCCTTTTTTTACCCAAAATAAACTACAATAGTTCTATACCAGATGTTAAATGTATTCATGAATAAATAATACTAAAGAGTCCATGAAAAACTATCCTTAGGACAAAATTTATAAAAAGGTTTAGCCTTTCCAAATTAGACAAAATACCATTATCAGATGCACTGTGTCTGTATTCAGTCGTAGGTTTGTCAGTTGTCAGTTCTTCATTTTCAAGTAGGTTCATCGGAGTTGGAAGTTGTGTGGATGGCTTCCTACTGTAAATAATATCTGTTACTGTCGAAGAGTAATGATGTGCTTACACTGAATTTAAATTAATCAAACAGTTCTGATATATGCTTTATCATTGACAACACAGACCCACAAAATAATTATATTCCGTCACTATCTAAAGTGATAGCTAGGCTGCTTTAAAAAGTTTAAGGATATACAGCCCCTTGCTGAGAGAGTCCTGGTTTCTACTAAACAATTATAGATCTCCAAGGGCCATAAGCTTACTCATTACCTGGCACCCATTGAACTAGTCCAGCTATTACCAGTCAAATTATTACTGGCCATGCTTAGGCCAGTCTGGCTAATCATTTCATCTGCCCATGTACACCAGGTGCAACCTGTCCCCTCTATGTAGAAAATAAAACTCCTTTCCCTACGGCCATTATTCAGCATTACTATTATCTATGTGGAGATACCCATGACATGGTGATCTCTCCAACATATTAGTAATCGATCCTTATTTCCCATATGAATGATAACGCTTGGGCACTGGAAATTACTACATTGTAAGCCCTAGTATAGAACCCTAGACGTGTCCTTACCACAGCTCAGTAATTGCATTTCGAAAAAACATTCTGTTATTTCTTAAACATGACAGTTGTTTCACTTTGGAAAAATATTACTTTTTTTCTTTTTAGATAACTGGTTCACAGCAAGATCAGTATCAAAAAGAAGTTCGCCTCTCGGTTTATTAAAAAGTGGGTGTCTTGTAGGGCATGCTGCCCATAAAAAAACAAAACACATTATGTAATAAATAGAATTTCAACGAAATGAGGCCAATCTAGGTTGTGCTATGGCATGCAATGCAAAACCTTTTCGTGTACTTTTATGACACCACCTGTTTTTTTACAGATAACGATTCCTTTGTCAATTATGCAATTACATACTTATTACTGAACGATCCAGTCGCTGAAAGTGAAGCTGAACCCATGCTGCTTACACTTGTACGGGGGCTCTTTGACTTGACCGCATCTAAACCATTTAAAACCATTACAAGGACCAAGTAATATAAAAATGTATTTTTGCCTTAATACCTATTATTTATCATGAAAATGTAGAGTAACAGAGTAAAATTCCAACAAGCCACAACAAGAGATGCAGAAGCATCATTTGAAACCTCTATAGTGGGCTTGGATTGTTAGGATAATTTTGACACCACATGTCCAATCCAAAAAGTTTACATGCGGTATTACAGTCAGTGTACCATACAATGTTTATGCAACAGACACTGTATTCGGAGCTCAACTAGTAAGAAGATATGCTGGATTACACCATTTTTACATTGCTATTAATGACAGTTTGGGTTTTAAGAATTATTTAACTATATACTTAAATTATTTTAAAATTTATTTATTTTATATCTCTAACAACACGGATATTAAAAGAAGTAGTATTAAAAGAAAATTATTATCGCTATGTATGTCACACTGCAAATCTATGCACTGAGTAAATGTATGGTCGCACAATTATTGTCAGACCAAAACATTTCACAGATAATTAGATAATATACAATACAGGCTAAACATTCTGAATTGCTGTTGCTAAAATAGGTTTTTCTAGATTTGGCCATCGTCATTTTTTACTTTTTGACACATTCCCTCCTTTTTACTTATTTATTTTAAAAATCTATGCTTATAAGTTTCTCGGAGCATTAAAGAGTTATGAGATCAAAAGTCTAACATACAAGAAAAGGCTCAAAAAACCGTCCCAAGTCATTTGCAAGAAACAGTTTTACCCAAATGATTTTTGTGTTATCTTAACTATCATTAAAGCAAGACAAGTACATTCATAGACATACTTTTATAGAAAATGTAAAACTATAAAGCAACAGTCAATCAATATCAACTTAGTTATGTAATAAGACAGACATCATCTAATACATTTGCTTTAGAATGCCCTCGAGACTTGGTAAACATGAACACATTACGCTAATGCATAGAAATTTAAACTCTTGTAGTCATTGGTCAGGCAGTTCAGCAATAAACCGGTGTGTGTCAAATGCAAATGCAGCATCAATCACAAACATTAAAAACAATACTAAAAATTATGTATATTTCATACAAATCATTGATGAGCACATATTCAGTCACACAAAACATGCAAGCCATAAAACAAATTCAATCTGATGTGTTTTAAGTTTCCAATACAGATTAAGGCAGAACATACTAAAATCTAGCTCTATATTATTATTTAAATAGTGAAAGTTTGCAGTTTTTAAAATGGGAATTAAACTTTCATTATTTTAAACCATTAAAAATAAAATTTGAAACCTTCCAAAGCTTGATGCTCGCTCCCATCATTGACACCCTGATTTAACTTGTCAATTTGCTGAGTAAGATCAAGGAATGCTTGGTTTGTGGCAGAATGTTTTGATGTCCTGTCTACTGAACTTGTGCGAGAATCATTTTCAACTGAAAAGTAATTTATGTACTGTAAATGGTAGGAAATATAAACTTGGGAAAAAATTGTCACTAGTACATGTGTTTGGTATATTTTGTATGTTCAGCATTAAACACTTGACGCATAGCTTAAATGTGTGTCAGTTTGAACTTTGGACTAAATCAGCAACTTGTGTAATTTACAGCACCACAGAATAGAACTGCCCTATCACATAAAACGACATTTAAAAACAATAAAAATCATCTTTTTGCAAGTTTAATGTGATAACTAGTTTACACCTGTGAGTGGAATAAAGCTTTTTAACACCGTCTATTTAACGGAAAAATAAAAAATGCTTAAGTCGTACAATTACATATGGCACATATTGCAATACAATAAAATCAACAATTTTAGCAATTCCCAACATTTGGCTTATAATTTTCAGCAAATAATGACTCACAGTCCATGTCATCCAAATCCCGAATGTTTCCAATGTCAATATCCCCAAGATTAATTGTGTCTTCAGTCATTGAGCTGTCAGCCATGGACGCTAGGTCAGCCTCACTAGGTAATAACTTTATTGTTAAACCAAAATACAATATAAATAATATTTTCATTGCTATAGCAGAAGCATACAATTTGAATAAAAAGATTATCTTTGGTTATGGAAAAATTAGTTAAGTAAAAATGAATAAAAATCTGTATTAAAGAGTTTGTTTCAAGTGTGACATCATTTTCCATGCAGTCCCCTATTGGATTTAAACTGCATGTGTCAAGAAAAAGCTACATACGTTGCTAAGCCCTCAGAAATGAACACACAAGTGAAAGAAAGTGACAAAGACGCAGACTTGAGTTTGGCAGAAAGGGGCTTGAGTTGTATTACATTGAACTGAGCAGCTGGCACATCAGAAACATACTGTGTCATGTCAACACGTGATGTTGCGATTGCTTTTCTTTTACCATTTGTTGCTTCCTAAGATATCAAATAAATCATTTAAAAATGTTATTTTGACTAAATACTAATACATTCAAAAAGTTTTGTTTTGCCAAAAATTACATCAAATATGTTAAAGTATTTGACTTGCAATATACATGTCATTGTCACTATAATAGTATGCCTAAGTCAAGAACAATATGTTACACAGAATTATAGGCAAGTATTGTGTGCATGGGAAGTTGGCAACCCTGTACTGCCCTGCAAATGTTATTTTTTAAATGGGGTACAGCCACTGCAACCAAATATTTACAAACAATGATTTAAATGTAAGCATTTTGGCATTATTGATTCCCATTAAATTTACAAATTAACATAAAAATATGTAATACCATTTAGCAAGCATAGCTTATAAATAATTCAGTAAGCACTACATTGGAAATATATAATTTTAGTGGTAAAATACATATTTTTATTCCAAACTTACTGCATGAAATATCACACCATAACAAATTCGCCGAATTTATTCAAAAGATTGCATATAAATTCTAATAACTCAGTTAACTAGTCAGAAAATAAATGAAAAACAAACTACAAAAACTACTGTTTCTTAATTTGTAACAACTGATAATCAAATCAGTTAACCAAATAATCCTTTTAAAGTGATTGCGAATTCCTACATACATTTTCCAAAACAATGACCCATTCTTTTGCCTCAAAGTCAGTGCTGTTGGCATCTTTGAACAGGGTAACACTTATCTCAAGTGTTTCTTGGTTATGGGCAGGCCATTTGACCACCCCTCTGTAAGGGTTTTCAATGCTGGGGTGCCAACTTTGAGCCTGTGGTATTGAAAATTTATTTAATGATTAGATTTGATATGAAATATAAAATGAATTGTCAAGTATCTGAAAACATTAACATCCTATTACGATTTGTTGTTAAAATACAATTTTAGTTTTTCTAGTGGTGCGAAAATTCCCAGACATCCCAAACTTTATATCTGGTATGCAGTTGCAGCTTAGCTTTTTAAGGGAAGCTTGGTGTCATTGTAGACATCAAGTTGTCTTGAAAGAATCACTATTCAAGTCGTTTTTAAATATGATGATCTCGCATCTATCCGGTCAAGCCTTTAGTCAGTTTCCTTTAGGACATGGGCCGACTTGACCGATATATCACGAATCCATGATCACTCAGGTCGCTGAAGTAATGGGCCTTCTATGGCTTAAATTCCTGGTCCCTGTGGCTACCGTGGACCCGCCCATATTAATGTAATGTACAGTTTAAAAAAAAACAAGAATCTGTGCAGCAACAGTAATGCCAGTGCAAAGATGGATTAACAGAATAAATTATTATTAAAAGCACTAGTTTAAACAAGATAGTGTAAAAGCGTGTTTACCTCCACTATTTGTAAAACCTGTTTTGACACTATACTATATATGTTCCTGAATGCAGCATTTTGGGTTTCCTGGTTCTACCTAATCATACTAAGCATATCTCATACAAAGTGCACCAGTATATTGTTTGATTTTGCAAGTAGAAAATAATTGGTCTTCTAATTACCAATTAAATTTTACATTATTTACCATACATTTTCTGTTGCATATATAATAAATATTATCTAACCTTTAGAAGATTTAACTCACTTGTTTATTTTATTCTTGTTATTATAAAACAAACAGACTAATAAATAGTTTGAACAGGATAAGGTTTTGGGGCTTTCCCGATTTAATATTTCAACCCAAGTAAA